>JAZHYW010023567.1:0-79404 GCA_037355805.1 Ixodes ricinus
ACGTATTGCTATTCAGGCGGCAGCACTGCCATTCGTTATACTCCGCTTCACCTAGTGTTATACCGCAGAGAAGAAGTGCGAGCTCATAGCCTTGGGAGCTGCTCTTAACACACGAGAGCTTGTGCCCCTCGAGACATGCCCTATATTTTCGTTTCACCTTATGTTGTACCGCAGCGAAGGCTAGAAGCGCGAGCCTCATAGCGTTGGCAGCCGCTCTTAAGTCACGAGAGCTTGTGCCACCGAGACGTGCCCTAGAGCAACAGAGTCAGCTTGTAGCCATTCCTGACGTACATCATAAGGTGAAACAGAGTATACGAGCAAGGAGCTTGCGCTTGTAGCCTTTCCTGCGGTACATCATAAGGTGAAACAGAGTATATCGTCGTCTCCTTTATATATCTGACTGTAGTCACTGACAAAGTAAGGAGGACAGGGGGAGGAGTTTCAGTTGTCCCACCTCCAGCGTGAGCTTCATACCTTCGATAGGCTTCGTCATCGTCGTCGTCATGTGCACCTCGAGCACGCGCGCGCACAGAAACCACTGCGAAATGCATGCAGCGCATGTCGGAGACCTCGGCCCGCTTGCTAGAAACAGCGTCTCAGCCGAGACTCTGGCAGGGAGAGAAAGCACTGCAAAAAGATCGGGTAGCAGCATCAGCGTCAGGCGTGCGAGCGTCGTGGCTTGAGTCCCGCGCTCAGCTCGTGCGCTGGCCGGCAAAGTCTCTGCTGAGGACGCGCGGTTTACCGTTTCAGCTTGGGTCCAGACGCGCCGATGCTACAAGCACGAGCGCGTGTGGCCCTGAACAGTGCCTGTACTGCACGAGCGCGATGGCAGGGACGCTGGAAGCCCGAGCCTGCGCTTTGCAGCATCGGCTGCGTCTGGACCCAAGCTGAAACGAAGCATAGCAAGCCGGTCCTGTTAGAGTCACTAAACAGCGCTTTCAGAGTACCGAAACCTCCCCAAACTACGCGTCTGAAGCGCGTCAGGTGCCGCCATCTTGGGTCCCCGCGCAGATGGAGGAGTACGGACTGTAGTTGAGCTAAGTCGAGCTGCAGTTGCCGCCCGGTGCCAGTTGCCGTGCCGCAGCTGTGGCATGAATCACAGTCGTGCGAGCCCAGTATTCTCGACGTAAGAACAGAAAGGTGTGCTGAGCGACGCACCAGCGTGCAGTAAACAGTAAAACAGCAGCAGGCAGCGATCGCTGACTCAAAGATGCCGGTGGTGTTAAAAAACCACGATGATGATGATACGATACAGTCACGACCGCCGTTGTCCGATGATGTCGCAGCGAACCAGTAATATTGCCGGAATAGAGCGACCGTTGTCGGCAAAGCGTGCCAGTGAATGCGGTAATTTTTTAAAGCGTAGCTTATTTCAGTGACCGTAGTCCCAGGCGCCAGTCGTGTACGCCTCATCACCATTTCGTCAATAACTACAGCCGGCGTCGTCTGCCTTGTAGCATTCAGTAGCATCGTTTGCTAACGATATGCAATAATGCGCGTATCTGCTTCAGGCGGGGAGCGCAAACAAATTATGCAAACTAAAGATGAAAAAAAGATTTGCCTCAATTTGCGTAAGTGATATTGCATTTTTCGGAACTTTGCTCTTTTCTTGCTGCCACCTAAACTACATGCAACCGTTAATTATGTATTTCTAAACCGAGCGCACTCTTTTTTCCTTCTTCTTTATCTGAGCTAATTTTAATTTGTCCAACGCTCACAATTACCTAAAATAAGAATAAAAATAATTTTTGCTTCAAAATGTTGTTTTGCAAACTTGTTTTGTTTTTTTAGTTATATTAGCTACATATAACCGTAAAGCATGCATTTTTAGAACGAACACCTTTTGGTTCTTGCTTTGAAAAACTGAAATATTTGGCAATCGTTTCGATACTGGCACAAAATAAAATATTTTTTTTTTGGCTTTTAAAAATAATATATTTTTCTAACTGTGCTCACTTGCTGTGTATGTTCTAGACTATGTTAACCATTAAGTAAATATTTCTAGACCGACCATCTATAAGAAAACATAGTCAGAGTGCAGGCGAGCTGGTGTGTTGAACATGATTGGAGATTACAGAAGAGAACACAACAGAAGGCAGAAAAAGAGGAGGCAACGTCTCAATTTTTCACGACAGGTTGCCTCCTCTTTTCTACCTTCTGTTGTGTTCTCTTCGCCCCAGTCTCAGGTTTACAATCATGTTCATCTATAGGACTTATTTTTATGAAATGGAGTACTTTGATTGCGTTCAATATTTTCCAACTATTTAGAAAAAACACTAACAAGTTTCTATCAAAATATTTTAAAAATATGCTTTGCTTTTTCCTTACTGCTAACAAGCACAACTTTTAATGGCTTTGTATGGTGGCGTCTTTTTGAAAATATTAGGCAAATATTAGCTTTCTAGGACATTTTAACGCATCTGGTGAACATCATAAGTAAAACACTGGGAAATGCGCGGCGTGGATAATTAATAAGAAGAGGTCATATCGTGACCTTCTAAGACGGCAGTGTTGGATTTCTGCAGTCTGGTGTAGATAATTCTTAAAAAAATTGTTTTTGACCCCATGAGGCCTGTTTACACAAAAAAGATTCAAGGTGCCGTAAAAAAATAATAATTATAGCAACAATATATTGGAAAGGGTACTTTACATCAAATCACACAACACGATCCACAACACATAGAATTTTTTAGACCGAATCCGTGAGGGTCGAATTTGTGACCTGGATTCTTTCTCTTCTGGAGTGACCTGAGCGCGTAAGATTGAGATTGACATTAACGGTGCCTTGCCCGTTGCCAGCATCATGTCGACGGCCTTGTCGTTTCCTGGTCTGAGAGACAACTGAACGATCTGTGTGAATGAACGCATCGTAACACACGCACGCACGCACGCACGCACGCACGAACGAACAGACACAGACACACGCACACACACGCACGCACACACACACACACTCACACACGAGCAGACAGACACACACACTTACACGCACGCACGCACGAACAGACAGACAGACACACACACACACACACATGCACACACACAGGCACGCACGCACACAGCACAGACAGACACACACACACACACACACACGTACACACGCACACACACGAACACACGGACAGACAGACGCGCGCGCGCGCACACACACGCGAACAGACAGACAGACACGCACACGGACAGACAGTCAGACACGGACACACCCATACACACGAATATTATATTGTCAAACATTCATTTTTCTTGAAGAAGTTTTTCGGAATTAAATATGCAGCCTTCGCAAACTAAAAACGAATGCACAATCGAAGGAAATGGTCTTAAAAGGAGCTATATATTCGATTAAATTCGTCTCGTTGAACAATGAAAATGCCAAATATCCTCCGTATTAATTTTTATTTTGGACCCACAGTGGAGCCGGTCCTTCCTGTCTTGTGCATTTTGTGTCTTAGCAGTGATGTTTATTTTGTGTTGACCGGGATCACATTTGGGAACGACTGGTGGAGGAATCTGAGCAGTTGTTGGTTTGACACCCGACTCAGGGAAGCCGAATCAAGAATCGCAGCATGACCAACCATTAAAACCGGTATTATTTACGGCGGACGGCGACATTATTACATAAACGGATTAGCAGGCTCGCGCTTACCGTTTTGCACCTGAGATCGCGTACAGTGTCTTTGGTTCTTGCCTCGTCTCATGCTGCCTGGTCCCGAAGTTACTTCAAGTAGGGAATCGCTTGCCAGCTTCGCCTCGCGTTATTGTACACTGCGCGAAATTTCTCAGCGCGAACACGACATCGTGGCTTTTTTTCAGCACTTCTGACCCTCGATACTGTTATTGGCATGCAGCAAAGTTCATCTAGATTAGGGACTCGGAGTGAACACTCTCCACCAGTTGTAACTCCTGATAAATGCGCCCGTTCTACAAAAAAGAAAATTAAAGAAACGAGAAAGGCACAACAACTGTTCTGTTTGTTTGTTCGCGCTATCGAAAGCTGTCGCGGCGTATGCAGTTCTTCACTAATTGAGAAACGTGATGCAAAACGACAAAAGCCGGGAATCCAGACTTTTTTTTTTATGCTAGGAAGTAGTACAGTAAAGCTAAGCTCACCTCCGGCATCCCACTGCAGCTGTCCACGCTCTCGAGTCTTATTGCGCAGAATTGCTGGCTCCACTAGAGTTTTTGCATGCGCGCAAGAATCGTGTTTTCTGGCAAGTTAAACAGTAGATTTTCTCTTATCTTGTTCGCGCAACAGCGAGGCTGAGCGCATGGCGAAGCGAGTCGATCGCGCGTAGGAAGCGCGGGAATCCCCGACCAAAGGTCACTGACCTTTCGCGTTTTGGGAAAAGAGAAAGCAGAAAGGAGATGAGAGAAGGGCCAGTCGTGATTTGGCGGACATTAGCGTGCGCGGCGGCAGTCTCGCCGGTTCCCGTTGGCTGGTCGCGATTTTTTCTGTTGTTTAAGGCTCCTCGCTACTTTTGTCGATATCGTCTGCATCCTACATCGCGACTTCTTTTTAAGGTTCAATGTTTGAGGGTGTTGTTATAACTTTATTGCAAATATCTGCGTTTGTTCGGTTCAATGTCTGAGGGCGGGAGGAAAGGGGGCGGGGAGAGGATGCCTTGGGGAATATGCTGACATTAATTTATCAATTAGATTGATATATACTTGTTTTTGAGTTTACACTTTTGCACCAGGGAGAAACAATGTTTCGATGCAGAATACGTTGCTGCAATCATCCTCATGTGAACACTGTAGCTCTAAAAAAAAAAAAAAAAGCTAGGAAGAATTAGTATTTAACGCAGCTACCTTCGCGTACATACGCAAAAACGCATTTTATGAGAGTGAAGTCACACGAATAAATGTGCATGAGATGTAAGTATATGCGTAAATATTTTTTCCAAAATATTGCGATCCTCGAAATGGAAAAAATAAATAAATAATAAAACAGCATTGAAAACATTTTAATCGAAATTTCGGAACTTGCGTGCTTCTCAAAGAGTTACAGAACAGCGAGAACTCTGTACAGAAAAACTACAGTTTTAATTGCGGTGAGATAACAATCTAGATGCTAGCGCGCTTAGATTTGCTAAGTATGAGCATTACTTCACTTAGTCCCAGTCCTGTAGCGCAACATTTTTTCGGAAGGCGTTTTACCTTGCTTGTGGGTCCGAACAGTACGAGGAGGAGAGTATAGACGAGAAAAGGAAAGAAACGATGCATGAACATGGAATCGCAACTGGTTCATCAAAAACAAACAATTTATTACCTTTTTAATTGGACCTACACGAGAAACCCATTTAATACAAGATTAGATCTGACGGCTACAAAAACCTTTATTACGGGATCGACACAAAAACAAAGAAATTTTAGAGATGCTGTGCATACTTATTTTAGATATGATGTGTAGAATTGTTTTTTGTGTATGCTGTTTAACTCGTGATTTTGTTTTGTTTGTATAATTTTGCTTTGCCCATCCCCTTTCTGTTATGCCTTCGGGCCCTGTGAGTTTAACAAGCACAAAAAATAAATAACAATAACGCTGAATACGTTTCATCAACTGGATTCAATGAGCAAACTGTCACGAAGAACCGGCATGTAAATTTCCCCCACTAAATTCAGTGTGAATATTTTTGTTGCGTTATTGGTCTTAAAATATCATTAAAACATTGCAAGAGGAGACTTAAGACTCCTTGCGTGTAGGAATCCGAAAGCATTCGTACTCGCAGCGCATTCGTACAAGTAAGCGCACCCCGCTGTCCCCCGCAGAGGCCGGCCGGGCCTCTGCGGCTCATTACCACCCGCCACCCTCTCCTCTTTATCCGCGCGCGTGCCGCAGCGCCGGGAAGAGGCCTTCCGTGTATTGTGGCGTTCCTTGGAACTATGACGCGTCGCAGCCAATGGGAATGTATTGCGAGGTTTCGCTCAGTCGGAATTTAGGTGCTCTTTTTCGCAGTTACAGACATTGCCGGCTGCGCTCTATGGGACAGTTAATGCTTTCGCATGAAAAAAATATTATAGTTAACACCCAAATCGAAGTTAACCAAAAAAAAATAACCTCGTACAATTTTTTTTAGCTCTTATTTGAACTTAAAATTGCGTCTTTTAATGTTTGTATTTTAATGCAAGATAGGGTTTTATTATTAAGTTATTAGGTGCCGACCTGAACCGTGCCAAGTACGCAACCGTTTTTTTTTTTTAAATTTGACAATGCGAAAACATTTTGCTTTTTCATGTTCTTTTCGGGTTGGTACACTCTTGAAAAAGTCTGTGCGTCTACTTTCACGCACAATTCTCGGAGAGCCAATCACCGCAACTTATGCGAGACAGCTCAGCGAATGACGATGCCGAAACATACGTTTAGACCAAAAAACGCAGTCTGAGTTGTGACATTAATCAATGCAAAACGTCACGCTTGCATTGCTTAATGTCACAACTCGAACTGCATTTTGTGGTCTAAACATACGTTTCGGCATCGTCATTCAGCTGAGCTGTCTCCATAAGTTGCGGTGATTGGCTCTCCGAAATGTGCGTGAAAGTAGACGCTGGACATTTTTAAGAGTGTATGGTTGCTCACAGCTCAAGAGGCGCAGGGTGTGGCGTGCCTCTCTATTATCGCTCCACAGCCAATGAGATTACGCGGATAACATTCGCGTATTCGTCGATGGGAACACCGAACAACCAATCACGTAGCACGAAGCGTGAAAATAATGCGCCGCGTCCTGCGTTTCTTAAACTCTCGTTGGGTGGATCTGTGTCCGTATAGTAAATTCCTTTCGCAAAGTTTTGCACGAAGCCGGTTAGTCACTGCACTAGACTCTAGTCCGTCGAGACTCAAGAAGGCAGGGCGAGGGAGAAGGCCGGGGAGGAGGAAGCAGACGGAACTCTAGAGAGATCTGTTCCCCTCTCTTCTTCAGCGTTCCGCCTGCTTCCTCCTCCCCGGCCTTCCTTTCCCTCGCCCTACCTTCTTTAGTCTCGACGGACTATAATCACGTTAATAGGTAGGGTTTCGTGTTTTCATGTTCTGATTTTCTTTAAATCCGAGGGCGTTTTTGTTTTTCGGGGGTTTATTATTTTTCTGAAATGACGCGGTCTTTTTCAGTGTCAATTTTTGGTGCCGGACAAGGAATCGGTGTTTATCGGGCTCAGGAAAAGCCAGGACATTGTCAAAGGACTCCGAAATCTTCAAAAAACATGGGCGTGACCCGAATACTTGGAAAACGTTCATGTACCAAAAAAGACAACAACAACAACAACAACAACAACAACAATAATTTCAAATTAAAAAAAAAAGAAAAAAAAAGAGAGCAGTTTTGCGGGGAGAATATTGCGGTGCTGTGTTCGAGGTAGGTACCAAATAAAATCATATTTTGTGATTATTTCCGGAGAAGCTTTCGGGTTGTTCTCATCGAAGAACAGCTGTAATTCGGGGATTTCGGTTTTCTTGATTTCGATAAAATCCGGCTCGGGGGGTTAATTTTTGGGGTTTATCGGAATTTTTCCGAAAGCACGGACCCCCAGTAATGGTAGCCAAAGTCCCGACTATAATGGAGCCTAGCCGCTAATAAATACGTATCTTGGATTCCCGCCAAATGTATGATGCTATAATCACTGACACCTCTTAAGAAACTCAGGGTGGGGTTCATTAGCTTCCAGCTTCCTGATTGGTGCTTCGGTTTTTTTTTGTATTTTTTGTATCGTCTAATGTCGCAATGTCATTGGCTGCTTAGCGATAACGATATGTTCGGAACTCTAGGCGCCCCTGTCAAAAGAAGTATTAAATCACACGAATGGATGGCGAGGCGTCATTCGTGTATGCGGTCCCGACGCAGACCTCACAAGAGCGCACGCGCCTTTTCCTGCTAAAGAAGTGGCTTCCGCGCGCGGGCTTGCCGAAACCTAGCGAGTTATTACTTATTAAAAGTTAATATTAAGGCATGCATTTTAACGGAACCATTAATCCGAAAAATTTGTTTGTATGTCCGTTCGTCCGTGAATTTCTCCCTAATTTTTTCTTCTTTATTTGTTTTGCGGATAACATTCGCGTAGAAGGGGCAGAGATAATCCCATGATTCCTGACAGAGCATATATGCCCCCCCCCCCTTGCTACAGTTCAGCAGTACAACCAAGGAACAATAAATAACATAATGAGGAAAACACGCGCGAAAAATTAAACAAACAATGCATATTAATATAAACATGGATTACATTAATACAATGGAGCGCCTAAAAATAACGAGTAAAGAGAAGAAAAAAAAGGAAAAAGAAAAAACTTTTACAATTCTGTGTAATCCTCCCTTACTCGATACTCTCCTGCTCCCCTCCCATTCAGCGGAAATATATCGCTGAATTTAGCGGGGAAATTTAGCGAAAAATTTCTCGCTAAATTTAGCGGGAAACTGAATTGGTGCTGAGGTCACGTGACGTCAATTTCCCCGCTAAATATAGCTGAAAAATTTCCGCTGAATGTTTCTGTAAAATTTTGCGTCACGTCAGGAGGGTAAAACGTTTCCACTAAATTTAGCGGGGAAAATTTTCCGCTAAATTGGGCGGAAAAGTTTTCCGCTAAATTTAGAGAAAAAATTTCCCGCTAAATTTAGCGGAAAAATGTCCCGCCCAATTTAGCGAAGCATTTTCCGCCAAACTTAGCGTGAAAATTTTACCCTCGTGACGTAACGTGTGACATCATTATGAGGAACGCCCCATAATGCAACGCGCGGTTACGCCGGCGCCGACGCCGACACCACTCAACCCGGAAACGGGCGCATAAGAGCTGCACTCTAAAAAATATAATCTACACTAAGCATGAAAACGTTTCTTCCGCCTCTGATCTATAGTATAACGGAAACTACTTCCTCATCATTCTGACATGAAGCATGCAATCTATAACATTTCTGCAGAAAAAAGATCGGGTTAAAGGTTTACAAAAAAGGATAATTACGTAAGTACTACTTGTCAACACAATACAAATTACACTAAAGAATCTTCCATTACACACAAAAATTCAAAATCACCTCTCACCAGCACCCCTCTGCAATTATTGTTGAAGCAGTAAAACGACTGATCAAAGTTAACGATGTTTGTTCTGTTCAGAATTCTTGTTATTTGGAAAGTTAAGGTTTGTCGACCATAGTTTGTTCTTATTGATGGCATTTTTCGCTTTGGATTTCGAAACGTGTATGGAGTCAGTCTGTATATTGGCGTGGAGTGAAGTCTGTTTCTATGTATCTATTGCAAGAGTTTGAAATAACAAATGTGATAAGCTTTCTGCATATTATATTTGATAAAAAGTGTCTGTGTTCTTAGATTCCTTCTGTCCCGTCTATAATTGTTACACATACATAGATTTTTTTTGCAAAATAATTAGTTTAGTTGTTGTTTGTAACTGTAGTTATCCAGGCCATGATACCATAGCTGAGTTTGGAATAAAAAGAGAATTGTAGAATGTTTGTTTATTCCAGGTAGGTATACTTCGTTTCAGCTTGGGTCCAGACGCAGCCGATGATACGAGCGCGAGCATGTGGCCCTGAACAGTTCTTGCACTGCACGAGCTCGCAGAACGCTGAAAGCCAGGAGCTCGCGCTTGTAGCATCGGCTGCGTCTGGACCCAAGCTGAAACGAAGTATAGTAGATTTTGTATGTTATAAATTCTTCCAGTAAGCCGGAAAAAGTCAGCTTTGAGTTTATGAACATGTGTATTCTATTACAGATCCTCTGTAAACCATACACCCACAAATTTTTGCTGTGTCCGTCGTTCTAGCAGGGTGCCTTCAAATTTTAGCTAGATAGTGCCATCATTACACTTATTTATTGGCTTAAATATTACATGCTTAGCTTTGCTCGTATTTAAGCCTGAACGATTTATTTCTAATCATTTAGAAAGTTTTAAAAAGTATTCATTTATCGGACAAATTGCCGTCACGTGGCCTGACGTCACGTGACCTATGAGTAAATTCGGTTCTCCCGCAAAATCTAGGGGAAACTGACATGACGTGAACTACATCAAGTTACTTTCTCCGTTAAATAATTTAGCTAGGAAATTAAAACCAATATAGGCGCTCCAACACTCCCGAAATGACGGTTTAATGTACTCTAAGAAATCTAAACGAGTGGTTCTTTAATATGGCATTTCATGCTTTATACGACTTTGGAGATAACGGTCGCTGTCATTTGTCTTCGGCTTTTTCCTTAGCAACCCCTAACTTTCCTTATTTCAAAATTTAATAGTATGATCAACATTCTTTCCAGTACTCTCTGACAGCCCTGGATCGTGGTAACATTGGAAAAACTCGCCGTTAAAAGTTCGCTGATTTAAAAACCGTGTTGGCCGCTAATGAGAGCTGTCAGGACACAGATACATCACACTCATTTCTCTATGATAGATGTCTAGGTCGCGTGATTACCTATGAACTGTCACTAGAAACTTGTAAGCGTGGTTTCGTGTTTGCGACGTTTCTTTTCCTTCGAATTCGGGGCTGAACTTTGGGGGGGGGGGGGGGGGGGGGCTATTTCTTCCCAGAGATTCGGTGCTTTTCGGTATCAAGTTCTGGGAGCCTATGTTTGACAAATGTTTCGTTTTCTCTAAAAAGAAACGGAAGTGATGGAAGGAACGATATCGCGTCTGATTTGCTAGAGGCTCAAATGACGAAAGTTCCCTCTTTCGTCATTTGAGCCTCTAGCCAATCAGACGCTATATCATCAGTTCCGTCCCTTCCGTTTCTTTTCAGGAGAAACGAAACATTTGTCGAACATAGCCCCCCTGGTGTTAGACAAAACATCGGAGGTTATCGAGGCCTCCGTTGAAGACAACAGGATAAGGCCATGGAGCTCCTCAATTACCTAAAAACGCAAGAGTTGAAAAAATACTCGGAAAACACCTCCGCACTGTTAGGATATAGAAACGAAATAAGATGTCTGGTTTGAAAGCAAAAAGAAACAACCAACGTTGACAGTTTACTTGCTTGGGAGAAGAGCGTGCTGGTTCAAGTGATGGATGAAGAAAGCATAAACAATTCACACTGGGACAACACAACCACATCTTTCATGTGGTTGTGAAAGGTATGTTTGTGTTTTCCCAGTGTTAATTGTTTATTCTTTCTTCATCCATTACTTGACAGTTTAAAGGGGGCTTCGTTCCAGGTCAGCACAAAATAAAGTTGTAGACAAAGCTTTTCTTCCTGTGAAGCTTTTCTTCCTGTGAAGCTTGGATCTTTCATATCCAAGGGCAGCGGGAAATCGAGGTTTTTCGGTTTCCACAAATTTGATAAAACCGGCTCATTGGTAGTTAATCTTTGGGGTTTATACATATTTACCAAAAACACGGAACCCTACACCGCAAGAAAGCCAGCATGTGTGCGACAATATTGGCACGTACTGGACGCTTCACTACTGAAACAGAAGCCCATACGACAAACGGGAAAATGAACGCCTTGCACAAATCAACATTCTATTTCATCCTCCTTAAAACCACTGAAATACGAAAAAAGGGTCAACATGCAGGCGAGCTGGTTGCGTATTTATCAAGATGTTTAAACCCCAAGACAAAATGTGTGTGTGTGCGCGTGCGTGTGAACGTGTGTGTGCGTGCGTGTGTGCGTGCGTGCGTACGCGCGCGTGTGCGTGTGTGTGTTTGTGCGTGCGTGAAAAGCGTTGTATGAAATAATTTAGTTAGCTGAGTTTGAGGCGCTTGTCTGTCATCTTTCTTCTGTTTATTTTGATATATCTTCAAGTTTCCTTGGTCTTAACATCATGAAATAGGACATTGATTCAGAAAAGTTGTATTGGAAATAAGTATTATAGTCAAATAAAGATATGAATTGATCGAATTCCGCAAATACCTTTTTTACTCCTAGATTGAATTGATCTAATTCGCAATTATATTGTCACGCCTAGATTTTACGCTTAATCCGCAAGCATCTTTTCACGCCTAGATCGCGGCAGACCAAAAGTGATGTGATCGTCGATCGGATCTAACTCACGGGTCATTAGGGTGCCGAACCCTCGATTTCAGCTTTTACTTCCAGACACCTGTAACGCGCGTTGAACATGGAGCGAACTATAACGTATTGCCACTCGCGTCACCTAGCGGGCGCGTGGGTGGACGAATGGTTACCGCGCTGGACTGTTGCACGGAAAGTCTAGGTTCTATTCCAGTCAGTGGAATGTCGTTTTATTTATTTTTTTCAACTTGTCGTTCTCGTGAGTTTGAGAACATTCTCGTCTGATTGAGTTCCGAATCTCTTACGCGCCGAATGTTCCAGATACCCACGAGGATACATAAGGGACTCCGCATGGCGAGCGGAGTCAGTCTCGACCCAGCGTTCGATCCTGCTGTTACGACGCCTGCGACGCTAGCCTTTTCCTCTTTTGTTTTGAGCACAAGTTCGCCCCATTAAACGTTTAGTTTACTTAATTTTTCATCGCCTCATCAATTGTCATTCGTGACAATATGACTAGGATTCCGCGTCTTCGGAGTTTATATCTCTTGAAGTTCGAATGGTGTTTTTCAGTGTTTATTTAGCGCTGAAAATTCGAGGTTTACGGGAGTTTATTTTTGTTACATTCCCAATTTTTTGAAATTTTGAGATCATTCTGCTATGTTTCCAATTAAAAAAAAAGATAATAAAATGGGTACTATGACTCGTTGTCCCGAAAGAAACTTAATGATCTAAGACGCGAGCCCCTTTTGTCAGTATTTTGAGATTTCAAAGGAAACTAATGTGGCATATCCTCAGTACCATTGACTCTGTGCTCTTATAAATTTTATTCGTAAAACACCGCCTTTTTTGCTTTTTTATTGTGGCGTTCTAACTCAAAATTCAAAATTTATCGAATGAATTCGTATTTACGGTAATTTGCGTGCGAGCGTTTTTCGGATTTGTTTCGGATTTATCCGAAATAACGGAACCCTAGCGACGCTTAATTTCACTGTGTTCAGAAATGAAGGCAACACCTGGAATTGTAAATTTAGTTTATTTGGTCGGCGTAAATAAATACAACAATTCCCAGCACTGTATATAAGAAAACTGTCGTCAATTGCTTTTGATCTCAGTATTTATATATTTTTCTAACTACAAATTTAAGAAAAAGCATATCAAATCGTGTACACAACTTCCTAGATGGCATGCACGGTCACGTTGGATAAGAGGCGTATACGTTTATGTTTCATTTCTTGCAGCAACATTGCTTTACAGATCAGAAGATATCGAAACCGAAGCGCGATCAATTGCACCCAACTATTGTTAACATAACAAAAATTCTAAATTTAAATTTATTTCTATTGCCAGCCTGACGGAAAATTGTCTCGTGGCCTCGAGAGAGGCCATTTAGTTACGCTTGTGTCACTTGACTTCAAAATCCGTAAGGTATAACAGGCCAGATAAAACAATTTGAATTGAAACCGCCTCCTCTAATATCACGAAACATGGCGGGTTTTGCATAAATGTAACTGAAAAAGAAAAAAAAGTTCGAGGACATTTAAAGTGGCTTTGCAAGGACTTTTTTACTGGTTTTTCATTTGCACCGAACCTGAGCGCACTGAACGTAGTAACGTAATGAATCTCTTTTTTTCTTCTCGAATTTCGCTTTATTTTAAAAGTTATAGGAAAATTAAAATTACAAAACCAAGCAAAAATAACCTCCTTCATGACGTCCTTGGTCGCTTGAGTGGCCTTGAACTAAAGGAGGGGTAGTGAGCTCAGCAAGCGCTCACGGCTGCCGCACTCCGTGTCGACGGCTCGAGAAGGCGCCACTAAAGCATGTTCTGGATAGGCTGTATGAAGCGGGCAGCCAGGGCACTAATTCGGTATGACACTTCATTGGCCACAAACGACAGCAAACACGGGGTGAAGATCAGTCCAGAACGGGAGCCACTTCGCGCTGCCATATCGCCAAAGGGCCAAACCGCAAATCGGGGATCTGACCGGAAACGGTCAGCTCCCCGACTGCACTGCCGCCGCGTATATGCGGGACCTTTCTACGCTCGCCGCTCGTCGGTGCCTGATCCCACTACACCTTTCTAGTATGCGCCGCCTTTTCCACCGCTTGGTGGCGGGTAAGTTGACGGGTCATTTCTTGATTCCGTACTGTATAAACTGCATTTGTTCCTTTTCTGACCTAAAACACTGAACAAAAACTACTTGTATAAATAATTAAAACGGCTCGCGCCACTTATATTTTGTATTTCCACTAAAAATAAGCTTTTAGCGTCTTTGAGCAGTAGTAAGCCCAGGACCAAATACCTCACATTTCGCTCGCTTCCGGCACCGCGGGTCGCCCCCGTAGGTGGAGGAGCTTTCCGCGTCGTCCTGCTCAAATATGACGCACTGATATTTAGTTACTCTCTCCGTGCCCGCTGGCTTGCCCGAACCTCAAGAGACGTGGAAACCGCAAAAAGGTAGACGCTTAAATATGATTGCAGCCCCCCTTTAAGCATATTTTAGGAGTTGTGAATGCGAAAGCATGAATATCGTTCTTCCGCTTTCTTTGTTCGTCTGCGGCGTGGTGGCTTGGACAGCCACGTTTCGCCGGCCGACGGCCCAGCGCGCGCTCTCGTGAAGTGGCCGCGCCGCGCTGAGCTCGGCCGTGCTGCCTCTCCGGAATTTGCCAGAGCGGGCTGTGCGACCAGGCCTGCACCGCCGCACCTCTTACTGGCGGCTGGGCCGCTGCGTGCGCTGCGCCGCCATAAAGAGAACTTCTGTGGTGGCGTTTTTTTGAAACTACACCGCACAAGAGCCAATGGGAGCCTCGTTCCTTGATGACGTGCGCCAGCCAATGGGAGCCTCCCGTTCCTTGATGACGTGCGCCAGCCAATGGGAGCATATCTCTTAGATTTCTGCTAAAGACGACATGCTTTGCTCCATTGGGACAGGGGAAGGTGCCGTTTGGCGCGGTTTGAAAGCTGATGACGTTCGGTTCGCTCCATAAAAAAAGTTAATGCTTTCGCATAAAAAAAAAGGTGCGTGCGCGCGAATTATATACTTTGTTGGCCAAAGCTACATGCGCGATCTCGCCCGCGTTCCTGGCTTTGAGACTTGCATTTCTAACGCAAGTGCTCGTTCTGCGGAAGAACGCGTCAAAGCAGCAACCTCGAGCTCTCGTGCTTGTAGTTTGTAGCACTGGCTGCAGTTTCAGCTTAAGGGTGAACGGAGTATTCGCGGTGAGGAGCTCGCTAGGGGCGCTTCTGTTTCCCTCACTATGGGTAGTGCACGTGCTACCCACGCGGTTATGTTTTAATTTTCATAGGGCATAAAAACTCGGAATCGCACATGCTTGCATTAGCAGAGGAAGTCGAAGTATCCTCACTCTGGGTCATGAAAAATTCCACGCAGGCGGCGATACCCAAACTTCTCACCGCGAACACGCACGCTCAGATGCGTGTGCCAAATGTGCACACTTGTGGCGTTTTTTTACGAACAGCACGCTTCCCATGGAGTGACATATCTTTCTTTATTGTTCTTGTTTTATCTCGCATACGTGTTTCACAGCATACGTTTTTCACAAATGCGCGTCATCTAGTGGCTGCTGCGCCAGTGACGTACTCTGAGCACGCATTGGGCTCGAGAGGCTGAGGCAGCGTTCGGGAAAAACTCAGCCCAACACGTATAAAAAAAAAAAAAAACGAGCTGCGTCAGCTTTTGGCAAGGACTCGAACCTAATCATGCGCTTTGTGTCCAAGAATATAGGATTGTCCCAAGCGGACCTCCCGCTGTAAAATCAGCCGGAAGAATCGGCGACTGCACAGAGATGGCTAAAACATTCACCGGACATGCTCTGAGCAGGTCAGTTTTACCGCTTGAAACTGCAAGGCGCAATTATCTTGTAGTAAAAAATTAGAGCAAACAAACTTGACAATTCAAGGTTGTGCGCGTTCACAGAACGACCGAGTAAAAGCAGGGAACACATGAGCGGTGAAAATGAGCGCCGCGCGGCAGTTCTCGTAGCAACTTGCGCGGACACTGTGACATGGCGGCTCGACGCTATATAATGGAGCGTTCACACGAAGGAGAAAAGGCAGCGACTATTTCGACGTTCAACTTCAAAATATTTTAAAGATTATTTCGACGTCTGTGACTTCCAAAATTTCTGAATAGTGGCTTTATTATTTCGACGTCCCCGTCAATGCAGCTCTCGTGGCTCTCGCAGTGGGATCCGTTTCGTGGTTGCTTGCTTCGTTCTGTTTAGTTTCTGGTGGTGTTGTGGGTGCTGCGTTGACGTATTGACAGAGTCAGATGCTGCGTGCCTAAGACGTTTCGGTCCTAGTTGGCAGTGGAAATGCCTTATTCAGCGTGTGTGTCGGACTGGTTCGACAGTTGATACGTTGATCTTTTCGGACGTGACAGGGTCGGTGGCGATGAATTCTGAGCTCGCACGTCATTTCGGCACGTATCTCACCTAAAATTTTGAATCTACAACAAAGGCGAGCTTGATATACTTTTGTATTGCCTGTACGTAACAAACATGAGTGCCTATGCTACAGGTAACACTGAGAAAGTTTGCAAGCTTTTTGTGTCTCCATATCGTGCGAACGCGTCTTCATATCGTTTCAGTCTCGCTTTGCGTCTGACTCCCGGCTCTGTTTCGTGTTTCCTGAGTTCCTTGTTTAGTTTAGATTTTCGTTTTGGTTCGTATAACGATCGGTTTGTTAAATTAAAGATTGTGATTGCAAACATTGCCTCCCTGATATTTCTTGACTGGTGCGAACGAACAAAGGTTCTGGCGCGGTTGTACGAGATACACGCATTCCCCGATCAACTGTAAATTTTATGACATGACATTAAGATCTTTTGTCTATATAAAATACGTGAAATAAATCATGAGAAGCAACGGTGCTGCATTTTGTAATCTTGGGCACAAGGATCAGTGGGCACATCCCAGCAAACGTTATGTGCGCCCTGATAGCTAATGCACCTTGGGAAATATTTTTTTAAACTTTTATTTCACTAAAATGTCATAAAAACTGCAGGCGACTTTTATATCGCTTAAATGTCATAAAACTGCAGGCGACTGCACATTTGTTTTTGGAAAATACGTGCTGAACCGCGACACCGCCTGCAAGCAAATTATTTAACCGCACATATCGATCACTTTCAGTCCGAACTTCGAAGCTCCGAAGTTCTTAGTTTGAGATGTCAAATTAAGGAAGAACAAATATTTTGAGGGGGAACGTCAAAATAAATTTGAAAATATTTTCACGTCTTCAAGAAATGGCGTCGCGGACGTCAAAATAATATTTAAAATTACTTTGAAAGTACAAACCAAAATAGTCACTACCAAGGAGAAACTCCCTAAAGGAGCTGCGTGACGTCAGCCGGCGAGTCGTCTCTCGTCTCCGACGCGGAGCCAGCGTCGGAGTCGAGGAGTGTTTGTACTGTCTGAGCGTTTCCTCCGCGCCTCCGATGCGGAGCTCGCCGTCACCTCAGTGGCGTCACTAGGGTCAGCGGCACCCGGGGCGGTGGCCCGTGGCGACACAACCCCCCCCTCCAATCTGGCCCGTCGCGACACCCCCCGGAGCGCTGCACCCGGGGCGGTCCCGCGCCCCCCCCCCCCCTGCACTCCCCTTGTGACGCCACTGCGTCACCTCGCCGCTTCTGAAAGGTTTGACGTCAGCATCACGTGACGCGCACTCCGCGAGGCAAAGCGTCAGATTTCTCACTCGTGTGAATACCGCATAAACGGCTCTATTTACATGTGACTCCATCATTCGATATGCGCAATGATGAAACAACGAAGTGCGCTGCCCCGGAGTACCGCCCTCAAAGGTATACTGAGTGGACGAGCACCCAGCCCACTAACCCTCCCCACCACCGCAAGCAGATCCTGGGCTCTCTGCTATCTTACGTGCGAGAGAGGCCAATCTAACTCAGAATATAAAGTCACCCATCATTTCCCCCATTCCGCCTCCCTCCTTCCCCACTCGCCTCCCTCCCCCTAAGGCTCGTATGACTTGAGGCAAGAGAACCGGAGTGTATCCATACTTCGCGTAAATAAACAAATTTTCCAATTTCATCATCAAGAGCTGGCGCCACAAGTAAACGGCGTCGCTAACTCGGTCGTCTGCGAGCGCGCCCAACCTTCACTTTGGCAAGATTTTTGCTTTCATTTTTTTTACAGGAAGAAAACTGCACCTTTAAATTGCACACGGTAAAACTGACATGCCCAGCGCACATCTTGAAGAATTGAGTTTTCTACGTATATAGGTGCAGACTTTTCCTTCTCTTTTTACAGCTGATGGTCCGCTTGGTAAACCTTATATATATGCCTATAGTAACTGACAGTTTAAGAAGCGCTGGGTGTGGTGAGCCACCATCGTATTATTATCGCTGAACAGGCAATGAGATGGCGGTATGAGCCGACAAGAACGTCGAACAACGGACCTTGAAGCAACAAGAGTAAACAAGCAAACAAACCTCCTGCTTTTCTTGAAGTGTCAGGGGCTATTAACAACGACGTGCGAACAAACGCGTCGCTGTTTGGTGGAAGTTCACAACTGCCCAAACCATAGCTTCCTATATTATGATGATGCCTACCAAACCGCCGGCTCACGAAGAGGCAAACCCTTTTCGTGACGTCACGAAAGGCAACCATAATTCCACGATGCTGTATGATGCTTTGTTCACGGCAGGGATATGTTAGAAATTAGTGGTGACGTTCACATTAATAATGAGGGTTGTAACACCGACGACGGCGAGAACGATGATGACTATTATGGTTATGTTAGTGTTGTTTGTGATAATGCCGCTGACGATGCGAAAACTCGGGCCACCAGTTGAACCAGGTAATTAAAGCATGGTCTCTCAACGCTGTGCAGGGAAGTCTCCCTGGCGGACAACGTGCACTCCGAGTACAAGTCCCGGGAACTCAAGTCCGTTCTTGTGGACGCCATTGGGGACCTCGTCAGATTTCGCATTCACGCAAATCACGTCAACAAGTACAACGTATACAACCAGGTGAGGCTTTTTTCAAATATTATTACCACCAAAGGATACGCGATATTGAAAGACAAGGCAAACACGTCTGTAGTCTCTGTCAACTCAAAAAGCGCAAGGCCTGTATACACTCATTAGGTTCACGCTTCTCGCTTTGTCATTCCTTCCTAGGCGTTCTTATTGGCTAACGCCGCAATCTCGTGGGCTGCGGCACGACTATTGAGGTGCATGCGTCTCTGACTGATGTGTTCACCGCGTCCAAACAAGTGGTCCCTAGATTACCGCCTGATGACGTCTCAGAAGTGTCACACTTTCGCCGGCCGCGATCCTGGCGGTGTCACAGGCTGTTGATTTGGCAGACGCCTGTTCCCCTGCACGTCACTCTTCATCTTGACAGTCCACGGAAGCTTTGGCAGCCAGGGGTAGGGACGCCATGACGACAGCGACACTCGGTGGTGGTGACAACCCAACCGAAGTTGGGTGGAGTGCTTTATTTTCAGAAAAACGGACTGTTTTTGCTGGCAGGATGCCTGCATGTCACAGCCGAGCGACACTCGCGTTTGCTCGTGCTTTTTGTGCCGGGACTTTTATGACCAACCACCAGGATCGCAACATCCGACAGTGTAACACGGCCCGGCTTTTGCGACGTCGTTTGTTGACATTTCGGAACCACTTTCGACGCAGGGGTGGAATAGGACGCTAAAAACACCAGTCGAAGACGCGTTCCTGACACCGTACACTCTAAAAAAAAAAAAAAAACAGTTATTGAATTAAGGGTTTGTGGACGCCCCAAGAACTCTTTTAGCCCCTGAAGAGCGGTTTCTCCTCAAGCACTATCGCCCTCTGGCGCGCTAGAAAGGCAGCTGGGCGATGAAGAACTCTTTCGCATAAAATGAGGGAGCGTAAAAGCACCCCTTAGAGGTCTTTTACGAAGAACCCTTCTAGGGTGTGTTTAAAAGAACTTGTTAGGGTGCAAAATATGGACAAGTCAAAGAACCCCTGTCAGTTCTTTTACGGCCAGATTTTTTATTTGGAGTGCAGTTGGGTATCGTTATGGTGCATCGCAAGAGTAAGCGCCTTAAAGACAGAGACAAAGAACAAGACGACACCGAACTCTTTAGTCGTCAACACTCCCTCTTTCTTTTAAAATTTATCATCACTGCCAGCTTCAGAAACGCAGGCAGTGACTAATTATCTTTACGCCCATTGCTTTAGGATTCGCTCTTCGGTGCTCTAATCGGCAAGTGCCACGATCTCATTACCTGCAGAGCGATCATCAAAGGCCCAGGACTCGCCACGTCCTGCGTTTCTTAAGCCTTCGGTAACTATATACGCGAACAAACTTTACGTAAGAATATTTCATGTGTATCTGGAAAGGTGAATGGAATCGGCTGAAAAACTAATGTGCCGATGTGCAGTTCCTCACCAGTGTACTGCGCAACACAATAAGGTGCCTATGAAGTGAACATGTTTCGAGACGCATTTCTGAATCCGGAAACCATACGAACGATATATTTACTGAAGCGACTGATAGGTGCGTGAGTTCGTTCGCCGTTAGGCCGTATTTTTAACCCGTGAATTTACGTCACTGTGCGGTCAGTGGCAAATACAAAATGTTTAGTTTAACTATTGAATCAAGCAGTGGGTGTTGGTTGGACCCCGTAGGTTTCAACACTGAATCTAGTTTTTTAAACAAAATGCTAAACGATGTTTTGTCACAAATAAAACTATTTTATGTTGCACGTAAATGCAAGTGGTCAAATGAAACAATTTTATGTTGCACGTAAATGCAAGTGTCCATCCTTTTCAGGGTCTACAATTTGTGTCTGAGGCTTGTTTCCTCGGCGAAAATATTTATTATTCGTTTATAGCAGTGTGTCGAACCGAAAAAAAAATACGGGTTCGGTTACGGTTCAGGTTCAGGTAAATTTATTTTGTTCCGGTTCAGTTCCGGTTCGATTAATTCGATCCGCGAACCGGTTCGCGAACCGGTTTGGGGCGCTGAACCGGTTCGCGAACCGGTTCAGAAATTATAAATGACAAATTGCAACATCAAAATAAATTACAAATAAAACATCTGAAATCAGCACATACGAAACGGGATACATCGTCGAAACTAGTAGTGCATAACGTTTATAAAAGCCTGTAGCCAATGCAAGCGGCAAACAACGACTGTCTGATGACAGGGCTGTCTGTCACGGGCGCTAACTCCAGCGTCTGCTGAGCGTTGGTTTGAGCGCACGCGCCCGCTTGAGTCCCATGACTACGCTGGGCAGGCGACGGAAGCAACAGAAGCTCGGCAGATCCTTTGTCAAATTCGAAAGTGCGCGCAGCTTCGCTTCTCCGCGAGCGACTAGGGTTTGTATCCCTGTTTTTTTCCCCGCATTTATCGATTTTCCGGTACGAAAAAATACGGCATGTAAATCTTGACACTTCATAGCTCGATATACTCTGACCAGTGGTTGGGGCAGCGAAGAGCAGATATAATTCATGAATGCTCATTTCAACTGTAAATAAAATTTCTTTCTCTCCCTCAAACATTATCAAACTCCACAGCCTTTTCTTTTCTCATTCCGATGGAAGCAAGCTTCAAGAACTCGCGCGTTCTAGAAACGTGTTATGAAATGAGCACACAGCAGCATTTAGGATTTACGAGATTGTAAAAAAATAAAATCCCGTGACGCGATTTTTTTTTTTTTGCACAGCCTTCCAATTTTTTTTTCCGTGCAAGCCGCGACCAGCGCAATACTGGTTCCTATGTCAAGATTCATGGATGCAACGTTTGACAAGATTCATGGATGCAGCGTTTGTCAAGATTCATGGATGCAGCGTTTATATTCCTAAGACTGAGTGGAGAAGAAAAATATGTAAGCGAGGTGTGTGTCAGTTGACGGCACTTAAAAACAAATGGCATTGATAGCACATTCATTGTCAACAGCGCGTGGCCGAACCATTTTGACATGAGCCGGTAACCGTTATTTTTTTCCGGTTCAGTTCCGGTTCGGGTTCATCGCGATAAAAATATAACGGTTCGGGTTCGGGTTCAGTTCCGGAAAAAATACCGGTTCGATTCCGGTTTTCGGTTCGGTTCGGTTCCGGTTCGAAACCCTGGTTTGTAGTATTTCCTAGGCAATAACAAAAATATTCATTGAACGAAAAATGGTGACCAGTAACTTTTGTCGAACTTTTGTAACCTATAAATGAGCACCAAAATAAATTGCCAGCCTTTCAGCGAAAGAGTCTGCTCAAGATGCGCTGCTCGTGGCAGATAATATAAATGGTAATCTGAAGGGTATTTTACAGTGCTGTGATTATCCAAGTAAATCAAAACTACTCACATAACATTAGTGATATGTATTCGCCAGTCCTTTAATGCTCAAGAAGCAATACCGAAATCGAAAAAAAAACAAAAAAAACTGGTACGTTAATTATAGCTAGCGGAGAGGAGAAAAAACGTCGTAAACGAGGTACAAGCGGAGTATGTCAATCCGACATTACGTGAAAATAGGTTTACATGGGCAATCCAACTCTCGCCTGGCTGAAAAAAAAAGAAAAAAAAAAGGAAACGTTTTAAGGTTTACGTGGACACGTATGAACACGACATTTCGAGTGAATATCATTATTCAGTGAAACTTGTCTCGCGTCAACTATGAACGCCACTCAAACACGTTTTTCCGTTTTGCGCGCTGTGTAATTTATTATCACGGGCTGGGGTAATGATCCGGCTTTTACTCTAAAGTATGGGGTGATATCTCTCAATAAAAGTACCTTGGAGACAAGAGGTATATCACTTTATTTGATCATACGCTTCGCTGTAGGAACAAATAAAAGTGTGGCGGTTTGATTGTCACCTGGCTTTTTGGGGCCCCAAAACCAGAAAAATGCCAAAACTATGCTTCACTGGTTGTGCGGATTTAACCTGGTAACTTTGGGCGTAAATCCCTAAGAAGTACCAGAATTATAGGCTTCAGTGCTGGTTGTTCAGTTGATACGTGGCATCTTTGGCTCATGACGTCTGGCACTTCGGAAACCATGTGGCGAACACCAAAATAAATTATAAGAAAATAATAAAAAAGGAGTACCGTAGCACTATCTAAGACCTTGGAGCAAAGTCATAATGGGCTCAAGTTAGGCCCCTCAGATTACCAACCTTGGGACAAGGTTGTCGTTTCTCTGGCGTACTGCCTGGGTGACCTACAAGGTAAACCCGTAAGACCGAAAGCAATTGCTGTATTACAGATGCTGTTCCAAGAAGTAAGTTATTTAAAGGGGAGGAACTCCGGCGAAATATTGATGGTCACGAATTCTTGTAAAATTTTCACCACGCATTATACTTAGGGTTGTTCGTTTTCGGGTCAAACCCGATTTTACCCGATTTTTACACCCCGAACATGTTTCAGGAGAATCGCGTTAAACCCGATTTCTCCCCGAATTACAAAACCACATAACCAACTTTTTTTGTTTTGCCTTGCACGGAGCTTGCGGTGCACACACGCTAGCTGCCCTACCTCGGGACAACAGCGACCTATAGTTCATATCGCAAGCTGCGTGCAGCACTGTGGACGCTACACGACTCTCAACCAACCGCCCAACGAGCGCGCCTAACTCACCGTGACATTCTACGGAGGTCGGCTGAGGAAACGCGACAATAGGCGTTGGGGCTTCGGAGGGACATTTCCGTCCCCCACTGTGCAGGTGGAACCCGCTTGGCACGCCAGGTAGCTTCAGCCCTGCTGCACGCAGCTTGTGAAATGCACTATCAATCCCCCTTCGACCGCTGAGGTGTCGACGCCCAGCACGGTGTCTCGGGTAGCATGGCCCTCTCGCTGGCAGCGTCCAACCTTTCTCACGAACAACGTCCGAGCCAGTCAGTCACCTAAACAGATCGGGAAAACTTAACAGGTTTATTCCATAGCGAAATATCTGATCGAAGACAACTCTCCCTCGAACGGTCGGGTTTTTTGTTGACACCCGAGGGAGGGAAGATTCCGTGGGTGGTCCTTCCCTTGAAGCGACCGACGGCAATCGGAGCTGGAAGACCCTGATGTCCCCCCGATTACCAGCTTGAAACAGATCCCTAATTTGAACGCGTCAGCATTAGGAGCTCGTAAAACGCTAAAAAAAACGAATGTATTTTTGAGTATTTTGGTAAATTTAACCCGACAAAACCCGAATTTCGGAACGTTTCCACAAAAAACCCGATTTCTCCCCGATTATGAGCTTGAAAAATAGCACCCGATTTTTACCCCCCGAATTTAAAAAAAATATAAAACCCGAAAACGAACAACCCTAATTATACTCTGTTTCACCTTATGATGTACCGCAGGAAAGGCTACAAGCGCGAGCTCCTTGCTCTGGGGTACATCTTGGTGGCACAAGCTATCGTGCATTAAGGGCAGCTGCCAGCGCTGTGTGCTCACGCTTCTAGCCTTCGCTGCGGTACAACATAAGGTGAAACGGAGTATAATAATTTACGCCTGAGCGTGTCTACAAAATATGTCATAAAAATAATCCTTCCCTTTCGATAAAATAAATACTGACGTTTACGCATGCACCTCCGAATCGTTGGCCCCCACTCTACTGGCGACATCGAGAAGGGGCGTTCGGGACGTCAAATGTTGTCTCCGAGAGCAGACGACGCACCCTCCTCCACGGCGCTGTGCACTGTAGTGATAGTGAGCATCTTTGGTTTTGGGGATTGTTTTCTGGTTTATGCTATGTGCGGCATGCAATAGAGGGCGGGGAGTATTTCTGATGTGCTATGGGTGCACTAATACCGCGAAGGAATGTAGCATCTCATTGGTTTTTGACCGAGAAATTTCTGAAACGGGAGTGGGTCCGAGCATTACGACGAAAACGCTGACATTTATCGTTCGCGTCGTGTTATTTTATTTATTTGTTTATTTATAGATACTACGTTCTCCAATAAGAAGACTAGGAGTGGAGAGAAACACAGTTGTCCAACAATCCACAATGCCTAGACAAAAAAAAAAAAAGATACGCGAATACATATAGCAAGAAAGCACACCTATCTATATTAAGAAGACAAGGTGCAAATTACAACTGCACACACCAAGCATAAAATGACAATTACAGAGCACCAAGCACAAAGTTATCAACCATCATACAGGTGGTTGCTTAAACCACGAACGAAGTCTTAAACTGCTAGAAAAAAATAATTTCCTCACGAAGTGTATTATGTTCGCGGATCGTTTTTGGGAAACAAGAGTACTTGAAAGCATCGATTCTACTACTATAATCAGAGAATGCCTCGCTGTTTCGATGCCTGGATGGGTATCGCGTGACTCCAAGTGGCGTGAGGTACGCAAACATATCTAAATTTACATAACCAAAAACTAATTTGTATAAAAATTCCAACCTGTCCACCTTGCGTCTAGTTAGAAAGGAGTTCGCACCGTGCTAGCAAACAAAACCTTCCATACCATTATGCTTCTGAAGCAACACCTGTGTTATCTGTTGGCGGATCGCGAATGCAGCGGCTACGGGTGGTCCCCTCGGAGGCGATGTCAGCGTATCAAATGCAATCGACCGTTGAATCGCCCGAAATCTCAGGCTGTTAATTCTATAACAGGCGTCTCATACTGGTTCGAGTGTGGGGGCCAAATATCTCACCCCCGAAAGGTCGAGGGCCAACGTAGAGTGAGGGGGGGGGGGTAACTATATTTTGATATTTTGGCATAAGAAATAAATGCAATGACGTTTTACGTTCCAAAACAACCTACTCTCTCAATGACACCCTGGGGTTTTTCTAAAAAGGGGACCTCGTGCTCTAAGCTTTTTGTGAATTTGCCGTTTTTCCAGTGGCATATATAGCTTTGATATGCTTCTACGACTACCTTGGGCTAATATCTGATGTAATAACAAGATTTAAAACGCCAACGTGCTGGCATTTAATAAAAAGCGAGAACAAGCACACTGTCGTTTACATCTCCACAATTCCCTCGCCCTCCCAGGCATGGCAAAAAATTCTTTTTATACGACGGTGTTTGCTTTTCCGGCACTCTTGATAGCAGCATGAAAAAAAAAAAGCTTATATTTTAAACATATTTTTAACGGCTGGAAGCCCGAGCTCATAGCTTTAGTTTTGGTAGTTTCCCCTGCTGAGCGAGAGCTCATTCAGCCGAGGTGTGTCATTGAGAAAAGAGCTCGCCCTTGTAGCCCAGTAGATTAGTGGTATTGTCCAGTGTTGGACAAAATACTCGATAAAAGTATTTAAGTTAAGTTACTAAATACCTGCTTCATAGAGTATTTAAAATACTACTCAAGTTACTTTCACTGCAAAATATCTTGAGTAGAGTACAAATACTTAGAAATGTATTTCAGTTACTTTTGAAGATACTTCCGCATTGCTTAATTTGTGTCGACGTCATTGACAACGACAATTAAGCAGCTAAGCAAATCTGGGTTACAAGAATGGTTTATTAGCACGCAACAACACAAAACGAAAAAAAAAGTATTGTAGGGCTATTAAATGATGAATGATGAGGCGGCGAATAACTGAGGAAACTAAACGTTTAATGGGGCGAACTTGTTCCCAAAACAAAATAGAGAAAGACTAGCATCGCAGGCGTCGATGTCGGCGAAACAGCAGGATTGACCGCTAGGGCGAGACTGACTTTGGACCGACACTCGGAGCGCCTTTTGTACCCGCGTGAGTTTCTGGAACATTCGGTATAGAAAGTTCGGCGCGTAAAACATTCGTTACTCGATCAGGCGACAAAATTCTCGAACTTAACCAGAACGTCCAATTGAAGGAATGAATAAAAGAGAAGTCCGCTTTCTGGTATCGAACCCGGAGCCTCCGCGCGAGAGCCAAGCGCGGTAACTATTCGGCCACGCGCTCGCTGGGCAACGCGCGTGGCAATATCACTGATAGATGTTACAAAACATTTCTGCGACAACACGACAGAGGTCGCTTTAGCTATTGGGGAGGAGATCAGACCGTGGTGCCCCAAGCGGTTAACTTTAGAACTAGATGGATGGGGACAACAAATAAAATGGCTGAGCGCTCGGCTGAATTAACCGAACGCGGCGTCAGTGTTCGGCTGGAGTTCCTGTTCTCCGGTGAGGGGGAGGAGGGGCTCTTTGTTACCACTCCGGCCTGCATGAACAATGCAGCATGCACGGTGCCCAGGCCTTGTGTTGGGTAAACACCGAGGGTGGGGGTGACAAACGGGTCAGAGCGCTTCGCCAATAGAGATATCGCTGAATATCACATCCTGCGGCACACCTTAGACGCATATTCCGAACTTGGGACACGGATATGAGTGAATGGACAACAAAGAGAACCCACTTAATAGCCACGGCAGTGGTCGCACGTTCTTCAAGAAGGTTGCGTTCAGAAAAGCACTCAACGTCGGGGGACACTTTGTTTGCATTTTGAGAGGTAATCCAGCTACTAGTTCGTTTCCTGTAGTGTTCTCTGCTTATGAATGTTCGCTTACAGACAGTGTTCGCGAGAGCAATAAATGCCGGACTGATGACACACACAAAAAGAAAAACTCGACGTTTTGCTTTAGCGGGGTCACATATACAAAAAGCAAAACAAAAATGTATACTTTTTTGTATGTGTCTACTTCTCATTTTTTTCTATTTGTTATTTTCTTGACACTCAAGTCTGCATTGTTGTCGTAGGTCGTTTCCCGGTCTGCGTTGCGCCTCAGGGTGGCATCTTTACTTCCCTAAAACCACACCTTCTGTTTGAGGATTTTTTGGGGAAGGGGAGAACCTTCATTGTACGAACTTTGGGCTGAAATATGAGTCACAATCGGCAGAAAAGCGATGTTTTCACGAACTCAGTCGAAGGCACCGTAACTAATCGGCGCTAGCAACAGGATTTGGTTGCTCGAAAGAATGTTCACGTTTGCTCGTGCCACGCCCACGCCACTTCATACTGAAAAACTCGGAAAATGGCGGAATGTCAAAAATGTATTTAAGATAATGACAACATACTCAAAATAGTAACTAAAATAGAGTATTAAATACTCTCCCTCAAAGGTATTTGCAAGATACCAAGATACTCCAAAAAGTATTTAAGATACAGTATCTTGAGTAGAGTATTTGAGATAGGCACAAGTCTGGTATTGTCATACAAGTGATCGACACGAGAAAGAATTGAGAAACAAAATATTTAGACGAAGAACTAGTTGCCCCAAATAAGGTATAATAGTGCAAAATATGGTAACAAGTTGTATCAGTAGAGAATCTTTTAGAGCGGAAATGAACCGACAATGTGAAACTTACTCACGGGACATGTAGCGCTCAAGGCATAAGGATGGGAGCTCGCAGCCGCTGGATGCTTGCGGGCCACGTCCCAAAGAATCGCGGATCGCATGCGGCCCGAGGGCCGCGTGTTTGAGACCCCGGTCCTATAACATTGCTGGCCACTGCTTGACTCGGACAAGATTGATGAATCGTAGGCCATTATTTCCCACGGATGATCACGACGGCCTTTTGACTGCTTCTGACGCTGGGCGAAACAGGGTCAAGCTTTCAATTTGCTGATGTGTATACAAAATTTGCGTCACAAGCTCACGGGTCAATCAATGAGTTGCAGGTTAGTTTCGGTTTCGGTTTTATCGTATTTCTATTATTAAAAATTATTTTAGAAGTTATGGGAAACTTTACTGGCGACTCTAAGCTCAGTTTCTTGCGTTTTTTCAAAAAATATGTTCAGCTGAAAACGTTCAAATTGACGCCAGAGCTCCTCTTTAATCGTAATGAATAGTGACGGGCACCACTTTTAAACCAAAATTTGCGTGCTGAACCAAAGCTTGCTGTTTCACGTTTCAGGTTGGGATCGTCGCATTGAACGTCATCGGCGACGACGTGGTACTAGACGGTTCCGGTGAAGATGAGGTACGACACCGCGGTGTTGCACGACTGATCAGTCAAGAAACTTGTTTTCATTCAGATTTCACTATTTTTGGCAGCAGAAGACCACGTGGCAGACCATCATCAAACGGTACGTAAATCTCATACTCAATGTCTTAACGTCTAACAATTTACCAGTAGTTTGCACCTGACTTATCGACATCTCAAATTTTGGGAAGATGAATATCAATTGTGTTCATCTTCAATGGGCAAATATTTATCACGGAAACTCTCATTAAGACAACGTTAGTCTCAAATCTTTAAAGCTTTAGTAATTGAGGATCAGGAATTCTAATCAAGAACAAAAGAAAAGCAAACAAATATTACTACATGAAATCTCACACCACTTATACGATCCTTCGTTTACAAGTTTAATATATTTTTTTAAATATCGGGGTCAAAAAATTAGGCTATATTTAAAAATATACAAGTATGATTAACAATTAATTGGTTTAAATTATACATATATTATTTTTATTAGAGATAGCATTTAACAAGATAGCATTGAAACATGAAAAAAGCTTACATGAGCTTCTAAATGTTTCATAAATCCTTGTTGTCTACATAATATTGTGCATGCGCAGCAGTTCTGTCTCTATCCTGGACCTGTCCGGTTTTCGAGAGAACGTTCTCTCACCATTACAGCTTACGAGCATTGAAATAAGTAATTTCTCACTCTTCTTTGTTCCTTTTTATTTTTTGCGCTGGTAAAAAACAAACAAAAAACGCAGGAGATAGTTCACAATGGACATAAAGGGCACATTTGAGGGCTCGATTTATGTCACTGCGGTTCACTGAATCCAGAAGAATCTAGGATTGTTTCCGAGGTCTGGATCCAGCGCATGTGTCCCTACCAACTCGTTTTTCCCCAGGAAATATTTTCGAAACGGAGTGATTTTGAAAATGCTATAATTCAATTACCCAATTGAAGGAAAAATCGGGTTTAATCAAATTTTCAAGAAACATGTCCGGGGTGTAAATATCGAGAAATATCGGGCTTTGCTCGAAAACCAAGGACCCTACTTTTGCAGCTATCGTGATCTGTTGTGTTTTGAAATTTTGCATAATTACTGTCATCATTAATTACTAAAGTATTTTGTTTCCCTATTTATGTCTCTTAGCCACCTCAATTTATGTTAATATTTGTATTAGAGTTTCAAGACTTTTTAATACCAGCGCGCGAGTGCCAAACGGCCGCTAAATCTGCGCTGTTTTTGTATTTAAGAAAAACACTTAAAGTGTACCTGCAAAGAAAAATTTTTTTAAGAAGCTAGTTTGGACAAGCATGGAACAAAACAGTATTTTCCGCGAAAAACAAATTTTATTACAGCCAATATTTATTGCACGAGACTGATTTTAATTTGCGGCTCTTTCGTCCGTATCACATGGAACATACCAATATCTTGTTAAAAAGTCTCGAAAAGGAATTTTAAAACGAATTAAACGATTAGCAAAGAGCACCTGGTGGATGTCGCTAACGCCTCGTTTGTAATGCTCGTCTAGGAACCTTGAGAGCTAGTGACGGAAATCGTCTCGCCTCCGGCCACGACGAGAGAAGGGGAAGGAGGAACTCCCCTCTTTCCGAGAATCCTTTTGTGTGTCGCAGAAGTCGCTATTGTCCCCTACAAGATTATAGAAGATTAACCCGTCACTCAAAATTCGTACAAAAGCAGCCGCTTCGGTGGCTGGACCGACTAGGCCATCCTCTCGACGTCAGCCTCGCCGTAGCTTTGCTCGTTTGAGACGATTTACGTCACGATTGCGCTGGGCCTTCTCCGAGCGCTTGCCAGAGTGGGCCGTTTATAACGAAAAATACAGCCACCAGGATCAAAATACAAACGGGCGATTGTCATTTACGGATATTGTGGATCATATTCAACCTATTTTTGAACACGACGGGAATATTTCAAATTTCTTTAAATCGCGCACCACAAAGTTGTTATTACACCTCACGGAGTTGCTATTATACGTCACGGAGTGACGTGCACTAGCAACCCTTCTCTTTGGCTAAGAGATTGATTGACAGCTTAGATCTTGGTTGTTAAATCTCTGATATGTTGTAATTTCCTTTTGAGCGGCATATTTTTCCGTTTAAAGAATAGCACGAGAATACCGAACACGCCGAAGGCTCGGGAGGCTCAGGCGCTGCGCCGTCTTCGTTGCTGGCAGCCGTCCTCACGGCGCATCTTCCTATGACCGAAGACTCAGTTGCTCGCAGCGGGCCAAGAAGTGAACGCTTCAATGCAGGGTCCATTTTGCGCGCAGTTCGCGCAGAACACACAGTTTTGTCATTCTTAAAGAATATCACAGAGGACACTTGATCCGGGCACCGGGCACAACCTTACAAACGGGGATGGAGTTTCATTGATAGTAGAGAGTTTTAGTAGATCGTTCCGATGACTCCGATAAATATTTCGAGGACACTTGATCCGCACCGGGCACAACCTTTTACAAAACGTGATGAGTTTCTATTGATAGTAGAGAGTTTTAGTAGATCGTTCCGATGACTCCGATAACGATACCCGATACCTGCCGATACCTGCATACTCAGCGCCTTTGCGCTTACATATATAGTATCGTTATCGGGGGTATCGGAGTCATCGGAACGATCTAATAAAACTCTCATAGTGTCCCGGTCGTATATATGTGACGTTGCTAATGGTGGAGGGTCACAGTCGTATATAGAGTGATAGAGCTTGAGCAAAAGAGGTATTTTGGTATTTTGTTGCTGTATAAACTTAATATACAATCCTGCTTGGGCCAAATAACTGGTCCGCAGTGTGTGTAAAAATAATAATAAAAAATCAATAACATTGCAAGGACGTGACTACAGTAACACAACCGCCTCCAGCGCCACACATTTCCCGGGCGATTACCATCCGAACTAAGTTTAAGCCAGCGGTGCGGTCACATTCGTCCATGCAGGGCTTTTCAGCCAGATTGATATGTCGAGGATTGAGGGCTTTCAGACAGATTGATATGTTGAGGAAAGACCGAAGCATTTGTTAGTAGTTATGCCCACCAGGGGTTCAGCCAATCAAATTCTCTTATTTTTGTGCAGACCATCCCAATGAATGGCTTAACTTTATATTCTCTCGAAAGGGTAGAGGAAGGCGAATAGGTAGACGCTGGAGATGCCGGCGTCCCGTCAAAGACCATGTTAGTGCCTAGATGTGAGAGTACCTCCAATTGCTCGATCGGCCGTATGCTAGTGGTTTATGAGTCGTTAATTTGAGGTGAGAGGAGGAAAATCAAGTGTCGATCTTTTGCAAGAATCTCCAAGCTTGGCTCAGCGTTTCGCTTGCTATCCTCCTCGCCACACGGCAACGCGCACGTGCGAACGAGCAACCGATTTGCACAGGAGGTGTCAGCCATTACATTTTAACTGCTGCACATGGGTTGAGTTGCCCCTCTTAAATCTAGACTTTCTAGGCTGTGTGAACAAACAGCGACAGCACCACGAGAAACAGCGGTTCCAAGCCACCTCAAACGATAACATTCGCTTCGCGTGTTCTTCTAGTCCGAAACTTTCCGACGTATTTGGGAGCAGCAAACCTTTACAATAACCAAAGAATAACCATTCCCACCACAAAACTTTTGAGCTATCGGCGTGTATCATTTTTTAAGTCTGATCTTACATAACGCAGGAATAATGTTAAATTTTTTTTAAAATTTATGACGACCAACAGCTGTTTCACAGATTTTTATGGAAGGAGTTTTCAACAAATCCTTGTCCCGAAAGTGAAGTGTCGAATCCCCCGTGTAGGCAGCGGCTGGCAAAGGGTTCAATGAACTTGGATAACGCTGCGTTTGTTGTCGAGGGGAAGAGGAGCAAAGGGAGAGAAGGATACCTGCGGTCAGGCGTGACGGCCGGATTTGTGTTTTTGCCTATATACTTTATTCCCTGTACGTTTCTGCCACGTCACTCTCGTAATAGATGAAGCGAGAAGCAATGAATTGGGGGACCCCTTGCGTCCACGCCCCTCGTGGGGTTTCCTATTACCCTTTATACGTCCCCCGTTTTGATCGTTAGCCATTCCAATTTTCCGACCATGGGTTTTCACTGGGGAGGAGCTAGGGCCCTTCTCGGAAGCTGCGGTTGCGACAATCGATTCACTATACCGTTTGACCGCCGAGGTTGATGATACTGTTTCGAAACGAGCACTTCGCGGCGTCTGGGTGCACTGTAACACGGCCGCTGGATCACCGCGCTCTTGCTCGGTTAGTGCTGTAATCCAGCGCCCCTGAACGTATACTAGCGTGGAGAGTATGACCTACAAGAGCCCTTTATGCTTTGTTTTTTGCGTACTTACCATTGTTCGAAGATGCTTTGGTACGTGGCTAGGGACGGAAGGCGAAGTTCAGGTTTTGTTATTTGAACCTTTTAAGAAATTCAGAAACTCTGGAGCTTGCGGACACCTCAGGAGCAGAAAAAACGCCACTTCCAGTGTTGCAGCTTTATTGTCAGCGAGGGAACTTACCGGCACTTGTCTTTCTATTTTAAGCGAGCATCAGGACTGCACTTTGAGCGCGTGCAAATCGCGACATTTTGCGCCTTTGGGATTGTATGCAGACAATGTTATTGTCTTTTCATTGAACCTCGTTCCAAGTAATATACTATATATGTTTACGACATAGTTGAAACGAAAGAATCGTCCTCGGGTTTTTAGTTAATATCAAGAAAATGTTAAGACAGAGGGCACACTATCTCATTTTAATGGACACTGAATCACTCTCGTATATATATGGAAGAAATGCGGCTTATGCTGGTGCGAAATCAGTTCATTATTTGACTGCAAGAATAAGAGTGTGCCGTGTTGTCAAAACTACATATGTTCTCTCTTCAATCACCATGTCCTCAGTAAAACAAGAAGAGCTTGGAATACTGCTTTACATCAGTGCACACGTCTCTATGCATTGGACACACATCTTTTTTCTTTCACGCTCCACGTGACATGTTAAGGAGGGGTATAGAAACGTTCCAACACAGACGGACATTTAAAGCTTACTGTAGCCCTACGAATTATTTGTCCGAATTGGACAGGCCACAACGCCAGAATAACAAAATTGTAACTCTATTTTTTTTTTACATCTCGTAAGACTATACGCGTTATCTACGTTACAGAACGAAGTCGAAAGTACACACTGGCATGCAGATGTAACCGACCTTTCTATATGACAAAGGTGCTTGGTTCCTGGAACCAACCACACAAAGGATTAAATGCCACAAAAGACTTGTCTGCTTCCTATGGGAAACACGCATAGATTTCTGCTTGTAGGAGATAAATCTCTTGGTGCGTAAACAGTGTCGTGTTTATATAAAAAGAAACTGAGAGAGAGGAGGAGATAAGAGCGCGCGGGAGCGTCAAACGGCTGAGCTCTGACTGGAATGAGTAGTAGGTGGACACAAAGTGTAGCTGCCCTCGTCTCTGCACGCTGTCTCCTCCAATCACAGTGAACAAGAGTGTCGTCCAGTCCTCGCACTGTGTTTAGCGTTCATACGCTAGACTCCGGCGTTCGGCGTTCGAACGCGTTCGAACAGTGTGAGAGACTCAGTGCAGCTAGCCTTTGCCCTCACCTACGATTCTTTCAATCAGAGCTCGGCGACGGAGAGACAGGCCTCGGAGTCGCGTACGGTTATCTGACAAGAATTCGCGCATAATAATTTTTTGTTTTTGTTTTCTTAGATTGCCATGGACACGCATTGCCTAAGTCCAGGCCTTTCGACCCGCTATTTAAACGAAAAGGTGCATTTCAACTAATTTTATTTTTGGTCGTTTTATCTATTCGTAGCGCTTTCTGTTTTACAAGCTTTCTTTACGATTAAGCCATTGAGAGTTTTAAAGAGGTTGCACTAAGCACCGCGCGTGGCTTTACTTCTTTACTCATCTAAGAGGCGGACTGTTTAGGAAGAACGCAGGCGTCTCCACTTTCCCGTGCAGCGCGCGGATAGTCAATCATCGCGATCGACAGACAAATCCCAGTGAGTTAGTGACAGAGCTAACGTCCTCGCGCAAAAATGCTATCTGTGCGGATTGTATTTTCGCGATCAACCGGTTCATATTTATGCAAAACGCGATGATTGGCTGCATGTATGCTCTCAGGAAAAGTAGTTTTCATGGAAGCTGTTCTTAAACAATGTGTTCCCATGGAGTATAGATACAGTGGCCACTGTACTATAGCCGAAGAGGAGTAGTGGTGTCCTTCTGCTGCAGAAAAAGTGAAGCATATTGGCCGCTTAGTTTAAACAACACCGTAAAATACCTCAACACAAGAGGATCAGAAATGCTTTTTAGACGGTTGGTTTGTATTACATTACTAGATGCCCTGAATATCTTATATATAATAATATATATTTGGTGCACACAAATGTGCTCGTCGCCTCTTTCGAATACACATATAGAAAATAAATTTTTACTTTCATTTAGCGTTGTGAATAGTCGAAATACAAACTCACCAATTGGATTTGACATTTCTCATTTGTTCACTAATTTGTCATTTGGAAATACATATCGTAAGACTATTCACCCTGACATTCATGGAAATACGTAATTAGATAACATACAAATGTTTATACGCTCTAGACTTAAGATCATTAACGAAAATAATGGTATTTTTAATTACAATTATATACTCCACAAATCTTGTGATGTGAAACGCGCAAAGTAATATCGGGAGTTTAAATCAAAACGGTACCTTCGTCAGATAGCCTCATTAGAAAGCAATCATTCTCAGCAATGACTATGTACTCTGCGCTACACGTTTAACGCAAACAAGCGATCGCATTTTTTTCTTATTTTTTTATCTAAATGATTGCCATTGAAACTATTACCCCACCAACACCCTTTCGAAGTAATATCCGAAGAAAAAGTGGATACTGTGTTCACGTTAACAGTGTCGCGCAGTGCGCCTGTTTAATGCTGCAACATCAAACAAAGTTACCACGGAAAACTGCAAACACAAAAAAAAATATGTGAATTCGCTTTCTAGTAGAACCCTGAAGACAGCCCATGTTCCTGCCGAAAAGTGGACTCGCATACTTTTTAGAGTGTAGCAGATTTTCTGCACGCACACCTGTGGACGTTCTGATAGCTCCCCTCAAAGGTTTTGCTTGTAGCGCCATGGTTTACAACCATATTTGCGAGAGACTGGTAAAATGCCACCGTTGACTAAAATTCGTGAACGTGCACGGCAGCAAATAATCATATTCAATTTTTCCCGACCGTTTGTCATCCGAGGGGGTCTACTGCTTCAAATAAATTAGGGTCTACAACAAAGGGATGTAAATCGGGAAGACATTATACTTCGTCTCACCCTAGCATGGACTAACCGGGAAGGCTATGCTAGCGCGAGCGGCCAGCCTTGACTGCCTTGACTAGAGCACTTGCTGCACGAGCGCTCGTGAAGCCGCCGCGGCTTCATTCAGAACGACCAGCTCGCGTTTTAGCACGAGCGGCTAACAATAGTCCGTACTAAGGTGATCAAAACAGCGTCTCAACTGACAGTTGGCCGAAAGAAATCTTAGCCAAAGTCAGCGCACGAGCTGAGCGGGGCTCAAACCGCGTCCCAAGACGTTCACTGCACCCTAGACTTTGCAGCGCTTTCTTTCAATTAGTATCAGCTGAGGGGGCTGTTTCTCTAGCAAGCCGGCCCTGGTATCTTCTCTTTTTCTGGCAATGTCCCGAGCTCTTGTTTTGAAGATATATAGGTATCGAAATTTATTTCGAACATATATCTTCAAAACAAGAGCGCGGGACATTACGGAAAAAGAGAAGACCAACACACTTTTGTTATTCTTACTCTATCTCACTCCCACTCGCACCTATTTTCACTGAGTTCTGCTCGGAAACTTAGTGCTAGTGCACTTACATTTGTGAGCATCGTCGAATACGATTGATTTCCCTAACCACGATTATTAATCTGCGATGAGAGCCGGTTCGCTAGCATTTGTGCGCTTGACAGCAATTGCATATTACCCCTCAATGCTCCTCTACCTTAAAAAAGATTTTTTTTCTTGTTTTTGTTTTTTGGTTTGTAGCGTTGGATGCAGTCGGATGTAATGTAAAACGGACTATAGATATACAGGTAATATTTCATTGAACTCTATGAGAAAATTGATTTTTACTTGTCGCGTGTTTCAGGTCACTATTCGCAACTCCGGCGCGCACGCTCGCCCTCCCGCGGGCGAACGGAGAACCGGAAGGGGCGGGGACGGCGGCGGCGGCGGCGGCGCGGAGAGCGGTGGCGAGGGACTGTCCGGTCTTGATGCGTGAAGCCGTTTTTAACGAGGCAAGCGAGCGCGTTAAAGGAATGCTTGCGCTCCGCCTTGGCGAAAAGCCTTGCACGAAGGGACCGGGATGTCCTGAATTTCATTAGAGACCTTTCGTGTATCGCGCACGCTGCGGGTTTATGATCTTGTGCGCGGCCGCCAGCTCAATCTGTGCTCAACGTGACGGAAAACGCTCCCGCCTAATAATGAAGAACTCTATAGGTACTGTCTACGGAAAGTCTATTCTTTGCACCTTAAGTAGGAGAAAACTCGTCGCGCAACGGTATGTCGAGCAATACAAATCGGGAATGGGTTCGCGTTTTAAGTGCCGTTACAAGAAACATGACCATTTGATTCCAAGCACTTTAAAAATACAGAATACCCGTACTAAAATGCTTAATCAGGTAATTACAAAGCAAATAAAGAAATGCTCGAAGCATTTTAAGAACGTCTGTGTTAGCCAGCCGAATTTCGTGACGACGAGCTTAGAACGCGCAGTTTTGGCCAGACGGACTCGCAATGTTGCAAATAACATGGTACAAAAAATGTACGGTATATTAAAATATTTATTTTTGATTAGAGCAATAAATAAAACCCCTAAACACTGCCGATTATGTTAATAGGCAGTTTTTCCATGGCGGCACACGGCTTACCCCTAGACTTCAGTTGGACGTACGGCGCACTGACGTTTAACCACGAGCGCTACCAACTTTCACGAGCGGCTTGATAGCCGAGGTTGTGCAACTTATTAAAATAGCTTAAGTAAGTGTAAATAAGTGTGTAAAAAAAAAGTAATCGTTTTTTTTTTGCTTTGCTAGCAAAACCTCGGTGTTTTTTTTTCTGTACTCTTTTGAGCGTACTTTAGCTGTTTAATATCTTATATTGCGCCGTCGTCAAGCCATCACTCCATAAAAGTTGGGGCACGTCACGCTCATGTCGAGTGAGGCTGCACGGCGAGACTGAGAGTTTTGGAGTGTCGTATATGTGACACAAGGGGTGTAAGGAATACAACATTTGTTTTAGTGATGAGCGCGGCAGCGCTCCTGGCGCGCACAGAGAAAATTGGTAGCTTCAAAGGCGCAGCGCGAGCTCACGGTTGCAATGCTACACCGCACGGTAGCCTGCCGGTAACAAACTTCTATCAATAACCATAGAGCACGGTTGGTCAAGTGTTGCGATACCTCACGGGAAAACCGAGACGGTGAGCAGCGAGTTGTGATCCTGTGACGCCGAAGACACCAATGCTGTGAACGCTGCCCTTTTGAAGCTTGACGGTCACCTTTCGCGGCACTCTTTTTAGAGCCCTTAATGTCTGAGGCAAGGGCCAGTATATCTTCATCACCACTCAAAAAATATTCTGCCACAAACAGTAACGTGGCCGGTGCTAAAACGCGCTCTACACTCACCACAAGCTTCGCAATTCGAGGTTTCTGCAACTTCTAAATAACAGCATGCTCGTTTCCCTAACGTGCATCAACATCTCTGTCACCTGTAATGGATCCCTCCCTAACCGCTTTGAATTTGTAGACAAATAAACCATTTTTAGCGCGCTGAACAGCGCCAGCGAGCAGGCGCACGGGATATCCTGGAGAATCTGTCCCCGTCTCTTCCGCCATCTTGGAACTACCGCCCCGCCACCTATAGGGCGTTGGAGTTGCGAATACTCGCAAGTCAATGGAACTGACAGGCCAAGACTGCCCTTTTTATACCAGTGTTCATCCAATTTCCGCAAGCCAATGGAACTGACAGGCCAACATTGCCCATTTTATGCCAGTGTTCATCCAATATTCGCAAAACAATGGAACTGTCAGGCCAACATTTCCCATGTTTTGCCAGTGTTCATCCAATATTCGCAAGCGAATGGAACTGACAGGCCAAGATTGCCCATTTTATGCCAATGTGCTTCTAATATTGGTTGGTCAATGGAGAAGCTGGGCCATCACTGAAGATTCTATATGATGGCATAGACAATATTGGCAGCAGATTGGCTAAAGTGGACCATCATTGGACCTTTTTTTGCCTATGTTTTTCCAATATGGACCCAACACCTTGTACTGCCTGGGTCGTCCCACTGTTTTGATTGCATAATAAATATATTTTTCTTTGCCAGGAACGAGGAAATCTCTCCGATGGACGACTTGGCATTCGATATGTACGTGGACACCGAAGTGGCGCAGATCTTGCGCAAGCTGGAGGCGAAGAAACGAGACGCCATCGCCGGTGAGCGTTTTCTTCCTAATCTGTCCTTACGTGTGAGGCCGCCTGCCGTGTGGTGGTTCAATTATGATTTGACTCGTTCACGATTATGCTATTAATTATCAGAATCACGAAGGTAAATGTCGGCATATTGTTAAAAACAAGCGTCACCAAAAAGCACAATGCCATTAAACATGATTTCAGGTACACTTTTTTGGGGGTAATAGATTGATGTGTTAATCACCCTAGGGATGTAGTACTTTCGCTAATAGAGTACACTGCTATTGTGAGCAGTGCTCACATTGACTTTCCTCGCAGGGTAATGTAGACAAGGGATAAATATTGAACATATGTCGTTGGGGATGTAGAGGTAAAAAGCATGAAGATTCAAAAACTCGTATTTCTGGAATTATTATAATCAGACTCTTGAGAAAGGTTGGGCCAAGAGGTGAGAGGATATAGGAAAGAGGAAAGGAAACAAAGGCAAGAAAAGATCACTTGCAAATAAGGCTTCAATTTTTTTTCGCCACTGTGACTGAATTATTATTTGAGAGACTATAGCTCTGGTCCTTCGCAACGCCGTCAACTTTTATTTATTTATTTATTTATTTATTTATTTATATATATATGTATGTATGTATGTATGTATGTATGTATGTATGTATGTATGTATGTATGTATGTATGTATGTATGTATGTATGTATGTATGTATGTATGTATGTATGTATGTATGTATGTATGTATGTATGTATGTATGTATGTATGTATGTATGTATGTATGTATGTATGTATGTATGTATGTATGTATGTATGTATGTATGTATGTATGTATGTATGTATGTATGTATGTATGTATGTATGCTTGTGTGTATGTATGTATGTATTATGTATGTATGCATTTAAAACATACTGTAGGAATTTTGAATATATGTCTTCAGGTGTGGGGTACAAAACCAAAAAGATAAACATCAGGAAGATATAAAAAGAAGAGAGCATTTAATTGAATTCGACGAACTTGCACAGTGTGGGACTAGACATTTCATCTATTTATTTATTTATTTATTTATTTATTACACTACTCTCGAGGTCCCAGAGGATGTTACAGATGACATAAACACAGAAAATAGACATACATAAGGGTACAACAAAGTCACAAGAGGATTACGTGAAAATAATTAGTAAGAGCAGTTTGAAATATTTACATAGGGTATTGATACTAATAATGTTGGCACGTGTTTCCACTTTGAAGACGCTGAATGCATTTTTAGGACGCCCCAGACATTTGCTTCTAGTTTCAAGATCTTTCGGGTCTCTAAGCTGCTTACAGCAATATTATGGATTAGCATTCCATGTATACTGCGGGTCACTACGCATGTGGTACTTCACAAATGTTCTGATCTTCGCGAAAACGTCCACGTTGAAATATCGCACCTAGTTTTGTCGTTATAGAAAAGACAATCCAGTCCAGTACGTCATCTTTGTTCGTCGTTGTCTCGCTCTAAGAATCCGGAGCACCGAATTGAACACGATATTCAGCACGATATATAATGAGCGTTGCGATCATAGGGAGATCAGCTCAACCCTGAACCCACCACAAACACGGCAATGACTGAAGCTTTTACCAACCAAAATGCTCGCCCCGTAAAAATATGAATAAAACAAACTGCATAATTATTGAGCTGCGGGTGCCGAGTGGAGCGTCGGATGAGCGCTTTATGGTAATGGCGATAATTTTCGAGAAAAGCTGATGAGGTCGCCGAAAACGTTCCCCTTTCCATTTTCCTCTCTTCCCCTGCCCCCTGTTTTACCTCTATCACTCCGTTCAGCGCTAAGCTGACAGTGCCGTGGAAGCGACGTGCTCACTGGACCAGTCACAAGTCTATCTTTCGCCACGTGACGACGGTCCCGCCCCTGCCTTCGGGCACAGAGCATGGTCAGGTGATGAGAAGGGAGGCAGATGATTGTTTTGGCGAGCGCCTAGCTCCACCGCTCCTGCTTTCCCCAAAAATGAAAACCAGAAGGTGCAAACAACTACACGAACCAAAATTGAGTGACGCGAACCGCAGTATTTCATATATATTTGTGTTCTTTTTTTCGTCGTTGCGCTGTGTGTGTGTGTGTGGGATTCGCTTCTCTCGCTGCGCAGGCCGAATGCTAATGTACACGTCAGACCGAAGACCATTGGCCGCTGGGCGTGGCGTACACAGGAGCAGAGCGGAGGCCTTCGGATTTTATGGACGTATCTGGCGTTTGCGTAGACAAAAGTTTTACACAAACCGAAGTTTATCGCGGAACCAAGGTTGATGCTTGCGAAGAAGCGTTTCTACGGCCAACGGCTCGTCGAATTTTATATTACGGTGGCGATTGCAGCGGCTATCTTTTACGTGAACTAACTAAAAAAAGGACGTCATTTTTGTTGTCTTTTTGCTTGGTGTATATACTTCTAATCAAGATCGTCCTAATTGTGCGGATAATTAGCGAGCCGCTAATGGGCGTAGACGCGCCCGTGCGAGCACCACTATCCTTGGTGAAGTTATGAGTTGTCGAGTCATATTTAAACAATTAGCGCTAATTTATGCATTGAGGCCGAGGACACGTTGCAACTATAGTGCAAACAGTAGGAATACAGGAAGCTTGTTTAGTCAGTTTACTGAAGTTTTCAGTTAACATAGTCTGATGGCATGTGTGTGTAGGCGTTGTAAGAAGGGAATACGGGGGATGAGTGAGTGGGTCGATTAAGGCAGGTAAACAAATTCGCATCGTTCGATGATTAGTTAACGTAGTCTCGTGGAGGGTTTAACATTGGACGTCAGTTTTTTGTTTGTTTGAGTTCCCATTCTAACCAAAAAACTATGTTCTATACATTTTCTGACCAGGATAAAAGCTGGTTTACGCACTTTCGTTTAGTAGTTGCCTCCATCTACTGCCGCCATCTATCGGTTAGCGCTACAATGCTTGTCATTTGCATTAGGTTCCTATCCTTTTTAGAATCATTATTTCATCTAGAGCTTTCAAAACGTTTGGCAATGTTATAAGCGACCATTTGCCTCGGGGAGCACGTACATTCAATCTCGCAAATACTGCAAAACCTAGTGGAATTCGCGGTTCTAGGGCTACCTTATAGATGGCGCCAGCGTGCTAGCGTGTACTCTAGAGAGCCTAGATTTTAGAAGGGGTCCATTTCAAACCATGGGGAGCGTTTGCAATTTAATGGTGGACGCCTCCCGCGCCGATGGATCGCAAGGGCGCATGCGCGGCGTTTTCGCATGTCGAACTGTCTTTTGTATGATGTATAAGCAGTGTGACCCCGGCTTAATGGTGAGCGTAGTATATAATGTAAGGACCCCATAAACGAACCCAAAACTTTAACGTCACTCCATGAAGATGGTTTCTTGCGTTTCACGTGCAAAATGGGGAAGTTGGGCACGCACTTATCTGTTATGAGCTCTCGGCTCATATGCAGTGCCCACACTAGACCGATCTCACCACGCGCTCGTAGCCATAGCTTTTGTTCTCAAGAGGCAGGCTGCAGTGGACGAGGCGGTTCGTGCCGTCTCCTGCTCTAGACGCGCAGAGCTCCAGCGCGAGGTAGTCAAACGTACATAGACTAAATTTCCCCCGGTGTATTGGGGCAGCGGTGGCGTAGTCGAGCTGGCTGGCGAGATCGGCCTATTGCCAAGTGAGTATAACGCTTCTTTAGCAACGATGAATAGAAAAATCTTTTGCCACCCTAGAAGTTAGCAGTGAAACTTAACTTCTTCACAGATATTATATTTTCTTTTATCACCGGTTAGTGCTTACCGTGCATAAATACATATCTAACAAATCCCTGAGCGGATTGACGGTGACGTCCATTTTGTGTTTTGTTTTCAGAGGAGAGATTCGTATTCGCCAAGAAGTTAAAATATGCAGTCGTGGAACTACAGAAGGTGAGTTGAATCACAAGACATACTAAATCACATTAACTTTTTTCGACATCGATTTTTTTATTTCATTTAGCATAGCATACACTCCTCACGTTCCTTGAGTGTCATCGAGGTTCCATTGTGCCTGTCTTAATGGAGGGACGAGCCTAGATAGAGATCATATTACGGGTTGCACACTTCATGCTGAGAAAACGCGTCGAATACTGTCGCCGAAAATAGAGCTGCTTGTATATAAATCCATTTTAGTTAGGGCTCGGCGTTGATCAAAAATTTCAACCCGATTATTTGCCGCTATTTAGTCAGCTAATTAATATAGAAATTTGGTTGCATTCATTCTTAAGCATAACGTCGAAAAAAATGTCAAACTACACGATAGGGTGACTACCAACACGCTCTTCAGTTAGCTCGATAGGTTTTTACTACTTTTGCTGCCTCGTCAAGAACGCAATGTACAGCTTTATTTGAAGTTTGACGCGGTACCGCCAACAAAAAGAAAACACGGGCAAGCAGTTTTAAAAGTTAAATACTACAATGTTTATTAAACTTTAGAATCATTACGCGTTTGGTCGCCAATCTTAGGGACTTTTAATGTGTTTATCGTGGAGTACAACAGTGCTGTTTACTAAAATGAACAAATGCGCACTAGGTAGTAAAGAAGGCTTGCACAAGGATAAAGGTACCCCCCGAAAAGTATAGGAGGCATTTTTACTATCTTCTCGGAATTTGTAACCCAGAGCCCGACCGATTATCCGCTGAAATAGTCAATAACGATAAAGCATTATTCGAATAATGAAACGGTTAATTGATCAATTGCCAAACCATAAACTTTCATACTGTAAACGTCAAAATGTTTGCAAGGACCTCTTGCAAACATCGCAACAATCTGGTTATATTGAGCCCGTGAAAGTAAAGCAGTTTATAGTATGTTAATACAATGTTCAATTGCGATAGTTGGCCCGCACCCAATCAGTGTGGTGCATACGAAACTAGGTCATACTCTAAGCAAATTGTCATGCTGCCTCATATTAAGAGGTGGAATAAACCAAATTCTTATAGTTTTTCCCTCATTACAACCTCTAGGGTCCAAGGGTGGAAGTATGGACGTACGGCACCTTGGTTTTTAATCAGTTCACTATAACTGTGCGAGCAATATATATAACAGACAATCCGCAAACTTAACTCCCCTTATCTTATCTTAACTTTTTTATTATTTGATTTTATATTGTCAGCATTTTTGAGTGCATAACCTGACGATGATGTGTGGATTATTATGTGTGCATTTTTGTGCTCCTTTCTGAGTTATAGTGTTATTTTTTAAGTGATTTTCTGTTTGGTAATTTTTTTAAATTTAATATACGGCTACTTGCCATTTTTAGTGCATTATTTCAAGATAATGTGTGAATTAAAATAAGGGTTTAGTGTTTTTCGGAGTTTATTTTGTGTGAAATTCGGAGGGTGTTTTTCAGAGTTTGTTTTTCGTTGAAAATTCAGGGTTTATCGGAGTTGATTTTTGTTTAGATTTGCAATTTTCAAAAATTTGGAGTTTAACTTCCTCTCTATCCAAACTTTTATTAAAAATAAAAATAAAGGATATCCAGACACAAACGTAACTTTAACTCGTAAGAACTCACCTGTATCAAATGATATTTCCGCGGATGCATTTGGCATTGGCGCCCTTGCCATTGCCAGTACTAGCTGGGACAAATCTGGCAAAAAGGTATTGCTTCAATTAACGTCAATACTTTGAAATAACTAAACACCAGGACGTAGTCTGTGGGAAGCATAGAAGCTGCAGCTGCCCTGCCACCTCCTATGAAATCTACAAGTTTGTAGCATTCACTATTCTAAAATCAACTGCTCCTCCCTCTAAGAAGCAGAAACAGTGTCGCTCCAAACTGGAAACCGGCACAGTGGCTTTTGTCGCGACCGAGAGGTACAATGACCAGTTGTTCTGGACGAACTTTAAGGAGATAAACAGTAAGCCATTTTGTCAATAGTCCGGGATTTAAAAAGAAACTTTCCGCAGGACTACCGACCCTGTGCTTTCACTGAATTTATTCGTAAAGCACTATATATATTTTTTCTTGCTTTTTATTTTTAATTGTGATCTCGCCCTTCGGAGTTTTTCGAATAAATCCGAATCGAATAAAATTTTACCGGTGAGCGTTTATCTGATGTTTGCTCCTATTTATCCGAAAACACGGAACCCTACCTGTAATGTATTAATTTTGGCCTCTTTTCTGTTACAGTCTCTGCCTGGAATTGGCAGCATTTCCAAAAAATATTTAAATAACTTTCGTGCATTATGAGAAGCTTAGTCACAAACTCTGTGGCTGAACCAACACCACCCAGAATAGTCAAGGCATGCAAACATCCTCCTCTACATTCAAGGAACGTCATCTCGGTTTGATGACGCCAAGTCAGCAGTGACCCGAGCCCGCTGCCGAAGCTGACGCGTCGGCATCGGGCTGGCGTCCAATCAACGCGTTCCTCGACGCGTTGATTGGACACGTAGCCCAGCCGAACGCTGACGGAATACTCGTGTGCAATCTGGGTCTTTTCCTCAATCTACCTCAATCTCTCTCAATCTCGATCTCAAAATTCTGCTGCACAGGCTTTGATTATTGTCCGTGGTGCTGGCTGAACCGGGCAGTTGAAGGGCTCAATCTTTTTTTAATTATTCGACAAATCGTGGTAGCTCGTGTTCAAGCGTCACATTAGAGCAGTTGTCTTCGAATCCCTCCCACGTCGTTCGGGGGAAAGAATTGTTTCTGATTATATTATCCGATTCGCCTTTTGCTCCTCAGGTGGGCGAGAAGCTGGGCAAAATGGTGATCGAGAAGCAGATGGCGGTCGAGATGGAAGACTTCGACAAGGCGCGCCAAAAGAAGCAGCACATCGAGGAGTACCGACTCAACGCCTACGAGCACCTCCGACTGCCAGAGCTCATGGAGATGGAGGGCGTAAGCATCTTCTATGCTTGTTGGGGTGTTTTACTAAATCTTGCTTCGATTAAATAGTGCTGCAAAGGATTACAATTAATGACACCGAGACGAGAAAGACAACCCGTCATACAGAAATAGGCGCAAACTAAAAACGGTTTATTTTTTTATTTCCACAGAAAAGTGGAAAAAGAAAAACAAGAAAAGAGAGGAGCGAGTAGAAGGGGGAAGAGAAATGGGAAAGATCGTTCCGATGACTCTCATAACGATACCCGATACTCCGCCATCGCCATTGGGCATGCATCTTACCGCCAGAAACTTTTCTGACTCCATACGTTCCCCTAATTTACGCGGTAGAGATTGGAGATGGTGAGGATGTACAGAGAGAAGAGAGGGGGGGGGGATCGGTGGCCGAGTCGGCTAACGCGTCTCAGCTCGGAGCGTGGAGCGAAAGCTTGCGCTGCAGATACCACCTGGGCTCGATCCCTACTCTGCCCGTTTCGATCTGGATGAGTTTCGTACTGGCACGCGTTCGTGTAATCACTGCTGCGTGATGCCCGTTAAAAACCACAGGATAGCGGTTGTACAGCACTGGCTATATTTTTCATCAGCAGCTAAGAGACAGGTCACCCATTGAGGCGTACTAGCATCAAGGCTGTATAAACATACAACCAACACATTTTTTTTTCTTTTTCTTGAGAGGGGTGGGGGGGGGGGAGGCTTAGGTAAACAGCAAGCAGCAGCGTTTCACACTTACACTGTTGCCTCCTCGGAGATGATGCCACATTGGAGATTTGCTTGCTTACGGCCCTATCAGAACCGGCCCCATATCTTTGCGTGTTGTTAGAGGCGGGGTTTGTGCCGCACGTCCTGGAGCTTCCTGGCTCGTGACGACGACCATTCCCCGAAGTGAAGAACCCAGGGGTCCAGTGGAGGTGGGAGAATTGGTAACGTAACGAACGGTTTAATTACATGGTTGCGATACAGTCGTCAAATCCGAGAGAACTCCTGAGCAGACTCGCGCTCCGCCTTATATAGGGGTCCGTTTTCTCCCTCACTCCCCGCCAGGGCAGCAAGTGCGCAGCAGCAACCCGCCGTCAAGTGCGTCGTAGCAAGGTCCGCCGCGTCGTAGCCAGCAGTGCGTCGTAGCCAAAGTTCTCCGCAGTTAGGCCAGGCCTCTCTCCCCTTCCGGAGCGCACCAAGCCGCACGCACGCACACACGTCCCGTTGACGTCACGGGCGCGTTGAGACCTGTCTCCGCAGGCGCAGACACGTAGGCGACGGTTCCGTATTCGTCGGGACTCGTTTCGCGTAGGCCCCGTCCAGCAGGCGACGTTCCCGGACAGATCATGACTCGTTTCCGCAGCGTTGAAACTCGGAAGAAGGTTGCCGAAGGTTCCATTCTTAACAGCCTGCATCTATACGCGCGATTACGACGCTTTCAGGGAGCATGCGGTGTTGTTTCTGCCGCCAAAACTGTTGTTTACCACCAATATCGCCAGCCATCATGTCGCTGCCGTCCTCGGTCGGGATCCAACGGCACGTCACGTCAACACTCCTCCGTTTAAAGCCCGTTCAAATATTTGCAACCGAGAAGGACCGGTCTTGTCTCAGCTGGTCCTACTTGGTTGCAAGTGTCTGAACAGCGCTTTACTGTCATGGGCGGTCTTATCTCAGTCAACGGAGCCGCGCAAGGTCATGGTCGTCCACTGCTTGCGAAAAAAAGGGATGTTTAAATAGGCCAATCAGAGCTCTGGATTTGTCTGATGGTTTTAGTCTCCGAGAGGAAGTCCCCATACGCTTCCGGGAGCGGAGGGGCCTGCTTGCCACTTTTAGAGTAACTGTATAGGCTCTGCTTGTAGCATATACAGTTACTCTAGCCACTTTCTGACGCGAGCGCCATCTGTATTTTCAAGAAGTACCTGTTAGTGATGAGAACGGGTAGCGCTCTTTTTCGACGCGAGCGCCATCCGTATTTTCAAGATGTATCTCTGAGTGATGAAAACGAGTGGCACTCTTTGGAGAGCCTATACATTACAGAGAGTTTCCAACAGCTCAATCGGGGTCACGTGGTTTGTGAACCGCGTTTGCAACACGAGCTGCGAGGAGATGGCAAAAGCGAGGATCGTCTGCGAGTGTCTTCGTCTTTCCGCCTGCTTTCCTCCTTGCCACGCGACAACGCCGCGCATGCGCACTTGCGATCAATCTCCGCAGGAGGCGGATCCACCACTAAATTTCAAACGCTCCCCATGGTTTGAGATGGGTCTTTTCTTTAATCAAGGCTCTCTAGCACTTAAGTTTGGGTTTGGGCCAGTTGGTCCATACTGATTAAAAAAAATAATATAAAAAAGCACGGACAAAACGAGGACAAAGAGGACACGAAGACAAAGGACAGCACTCTTTTTCAACGCGAGCGCCATCTGTATTTTCAAGAAGACCCTATCTGTGGTGAAAACGGGTAGCACTCTTTATCGACGGGAGAACCATCTGTATCTTCAAGTAGTCGAATATCAAAGTTAAAAAGGAGTAGCACTTCTTTTTTTCTTCGACACGAGTGCCTATCACTTATAGGGACTAGATGTCCCTATAAGTGATGAAAACGAGTAACACCCCCTAAAACAAATCTACAGGCTCACATATTCTTTTTAATTTATTGCAGTACAATCCGGAGCGTGACTCGGCACTTCCAGGTGAGTCACTACGCGTTCTTTAATTTTACTTGAATAAGCAACGAGACTATGCGTTTTTTAATACTTTTTTTACATTACAAGTTTAAGACGTTTATTAACACTGGATTTAATGCGTGGAATTCGTTTAATAGAACGGCTTTTGAACGCCTTTGCTGTTATTTATTGTCGCTGACACCCTAAGAAACACAGGGCGTGGACTATCAAGCGTCTTGCTCCATCATTTATTCTTCGGCCGTAATTTTATTAGCTCTCGAACGCTTCGGTATCTAGCTGGTAACCAACAACCAAACACCAGCAGGAAAGTGGTTTTAATTTGCGTGCAACGGTAGTACATTGCTAAACTGCGTAACAAAGCCGCAATGCTTGACATGTGCCTGCGCGACTCCGCGCAGGTCCTGTGCCGTCTCCCGAGAAGCCCAACAAGCAAGGCTTGCACGTCACGATGGACACCGGGCCCCTCAGCAAGAGCCCCAGCGAAATCCCCAGGCCGAGCCCATCAGCTCGCAGCAGCTTCAGCCTCAGCTGTCTCTGCCACGGCATCAAGCCCCGAAACCACAGAAGAACCCGTACCTGGCTCTCGAGAACAGAGTGGTCGTCGGCTCTAGAAGGTGAGCCGGGAACCAGACGGACCGCACCGACTGTTTTCGAAGAGGCGCAATCCATGGCGTCTGCTGCATGAGGAAGGAATCGCGGGGCACACGAATAGACCCTTTTCAAAAGTGCGCGTCGTCTTGTAGCCCTTGCGCCAAGTATCCGAGCCTTGTACCCTTTGGGCATGCACTTTGAGCAGATGTTGGACACGAGGTTTAATTCGGCGTGAACTCGGTCTAACTTGTATCGGAAACAAGGGCTGCGTCGGTGTTCGGCGAGAACTCGATCCAATCACATGCTTGGTGCCCAAAAGAATGGCGACTGTCAGTGTTGCTGGATGAAGTTTCGAAAAGGGCCTATTGGTGGTTGGTGGCCAGGAATCGAGCTGTAGTGCGCGAGCGTTTGACTGTTCGTTGAATATTAATAGTAAATAGCGGCCACCATAAAAAATCAGCAGAACCCATAGCTTTGGTAATGATTATCTACGTTAATGCGAATAGCATCAAACGGTGCGGAGTTATGCGCGTTCGTCAGGTGGCCGGCACACCACTAGATACGCCAGCCCACTCTTGAGGCGATTCTAAATTTGTTGACACTTTCACAGCCCTGCGCACGATCTCCGCAGCGCGCAGCACGTGCGTTTGTGTCACTTAGGAAGGCGAGCAAAGCACGCGCCATACGCACAAACACTCAAAATGGTGCGACCAGACTTTCCGGCGTCTCAGCTAGGTCTCAACCAACGGCAATCTAAACGGTTGTTTATATCTTACCACAGGACGCGGCTGCAGCGCTGTCACAGCTACCGGTGCGCGCGTATTCCATGCACGAGGGCTCATTCCGCTCTCGTGATGGCTGACGCAGTCACGCATGGCTCTCCCGAAGGCGCGGGAGAGGGTGAGCTAGAGGACTGAGGGTAAGCGTCGGGAGAGGGCGAGTTATCCCTCGCATGAACGCGCGCGACTGGCAGCTGTGACAGCGCTGCAAAGCGCGTCTCTACGGTAAAGATATAAACAGATGTTTAAGTGTGCGGTGAATGACTGCCTTTATAGCTCTGTGTGTTAGCGCGTCTGCCTGCTGATCAAAGGGTCAACGGTTCCGAATCCCAGCCGGCGTCGGTCTTTTCTATTTATTTATCGACCCGCGGCGTAAGAGGTTAGATGAGCCAGATAGGTATTAGATAGGATAGATAGATACATAGACGAAAAGTGCGTGAAGTATCCAAAAAATGCTATTCATTAATATCGCATTAATATTCGCATTAAAAAAACTGAATTGTCTAGCCCAAGAAGAACAAGAGTTGGGGGCGAGCGCGCGCAGAGAGAACGTTTTTTTTTGAAGCGACCTCGACATCACCAACAGCAAAGTCTTCGGAATAGAGGAGCGGTTCAAAACGCAACGGTGTTAATGAGAAGCTATTGTTTGTTTAGTCTCTACTTTGAATCACGATATGTTGTCAGCTCGAAAATGTTAGGCTGCATGCGAGATAAACTCACTTTATTGACGATATCTTTCAACTTGAAGGATGAATGCAGGCAGAATCGCTTCTCAACACATGCATCCTTGTGCATTGATGCTACTTGAAGAGGATCCTCCTAGCGAGAATTGCGATTCTTGCACCACTGAGAGGCAGTGGGTGCACGTGTGGAAGAACTCGATGAATGCTTAGGGACCGATTTGAGTTTTAGACTAGCCATCTGTAACGCCGTTTATTTATTTACACGGAATATAAGAAAAAAATAATGAGAGAGTTAAACTACTACAGTTTGTAATAGTTAAGCATCATAAAAATAATAGCCCCAAAAAAAAACCCCGCAGATTGCGATGGGAACATCTGCGACAGAACAACAGCTGTACTCGCAAATGAGCTTTATTACTATTAGTAAGTTCAGTTGCGAGTACAGCTGTTGTCCTGTCTCAAGTGTTCCTTTCGTGATCCTCGTTCTTTTTTTTTCTTACCTGGTGTGTTAAAAGGGAGGAAATAATCAGAGCACTCCGAACTCACCCACCTGGAAGAGTTTCCACAGCACGAGGCCCCAGCGTCCTATGTGCTTCCCAAATTGAGGATTAAAGGTATAGCGAAAAGTCGGGTATTATAAGCATTTACAACTTAAGAAACGAGGGGCCTGGTTTGTGTTCTTACCGGCCGATGGTGCAATCTCATTGACCGCGGAGCGGCGATGAGATGTTTGGGACGCACCATGCACCGCGTTTCTTCAAGCTGTCGGTGGCTTATGAAGCTGGAGTAATCTTTCGCGTTCTGTTCTGTGGTTTCTTTTAGCTCTACAATATAGCTGCCCGAAACGGCTTACCCATGCTCAGTGACTAGCAAGAGGTCCCGTGAGCACCGATAGCAACAATGTACCAAGAGGGCTATGGAATATATATCACTCTAAAAAAAGCCCTTGCGCCTACTTTTCCGCACAACACTCGGAGAGCCAATCACCTCAACTTACGGAGGCAGCTCAGCGAATGACGATGCAGAAACATGTGTTTAGACCAAGGAAAAACGCAGTCTGAGTTGTGACATTAAGCAATGCAAGCGTGACGTTTTGCATCGCTTAATGTCACAACTCAGACTGCGTTTTTTGGTCTAAACACATGTTTCGGCATCGTCATTATCTGAGCTACCTCCATAAGTTGCGGTGATTGGCTCTCCGAGTGTTGTGCGGGAAAGTAGACGCACGGGCTTTTTTTTAGAGTGTAGTAGGATATACACCTGCAACGTCTGCTTGCCACGTTTGCGCCTCTTGGTTCCTTTCAAATTTCAAGATAAGAATTTAATATTGATAATTAATTTTTAATAGACTTCTATTGTTACGATGCTTCAGTATTTCGGTTCATGCTATGAACGATGGACGGTTTGAACGGACCTTCGTTTAAAGTTCAATATATTACAAGAATGGTTCAAGGTTGAACGCAATGAAAGAACTGCGCCGCTTAACTGGAGCCGGACGAACGTGTCCATGGGTTTCGTATGTCATCGGCTGTCACCGTTCTCAAAACTTTTGACCCCATTCATATTCTTATGTCCGTGACATCGTTTGTTCTTCATACTAAGCTTGCAATTTTCCCAAAATTTCTGTTGGTTTAAATTTCTCCTTCACCTGAAATTGAATTATTCCACGCTGTTCTACAGCTACCGAAACATTGCTCGTCGCCATAATACCTGGGTCTGCTGCGCGTACGTGAAATACGTCATTATGGGCGCTGGAAATTTAAGAAGAATTATAGGTTACCATCCCCCGCAAGCTTCATCATGCTACATTCGTTCAGTGATTTCTTATGAGCAAAAGTTTCCGGTCAAGCTTGAACGCGACCTTTGTGTTATCTGACAAGGATGCGTTTTCTGTAGTTAAGGAAGGCCTTATTTCCTTCTTGATTTATTCCTTTGAGAACGCGTAGAAACATTTTAGAATTGTTAGTGTAGACCTAGAAAGACGGCCCCTGAAAGTCTTCAGGAGTCGCAACGTTTCGTGATGCAGCGGGTTTTATTCCGAATTTCAACAGAAGCTTTCTGGTCTAGTTTTTGCTGACAGCTTTTATTACCTTCTTGTTTTTTTCTCGCTTGTTGCAACCCAGTTGCTTGCAAGCTAGCAAAGAAAAACCCATTGTCATTGCAGAGTCGAAAACGAAGACGACGGCAAGGAGCTGGTTTTGGGTCGAATGTCTCTGAAGGACCGTCAAGAAGCTGCCCTTCCTATTGAAGTCTTTGGACTACGGCTGGTAATTATTTGAATATACGCTCGATTAAAAAGACGAATGATGTATAAGTTAAAAAATATATTATATCTAGCCTATTAATAATTTTCAAAAAAGAATGCAGGTGAGCTGGTCCGATCTAGACATTTTAATCCCCAAAAGTGGGGACAAAACGTGCCTGCTGTAGACCCTTCTCTCCCCACTCTCCAAAATTAAAATTTCTGAGCTAACCTGATGTACCCTGAGTGACTTTCTTAGCTGAAACATTTGAACGGTGTCTACTCTATACAACGAGTTTTAAATAACTACGTTCTTAGACGCTGCGGGTGTCGGTGACAACTTCTTCAGCACTGCCGGTTTGAGAGTGGCTGCTATGTGCCGCAGACAGTGCTTAATAGCAGCCGTTAGAATGCCTATAGCTAATGAGGGCAAAGTCCCAAATGGTACTATTACCCGATATTTGCGTTGTATTTTCGTCTCGAAATTTATAAGTATTTATTTTTTTACGCTTAATGTTGAAATAAGTGAAACCCCTAGCACCACACCTCCTGTCCTTTGAATTTCTTCTAGTGAAAGATGTTTTCATGCGTAATACTACTTATGAAATAGACATCACATAATAATAATTGTCTGGGAACCATACAAACACAAATTCTCTTCTGCGTGTTTTACGTATAAGTTAAGCTTTCGAAACCCTGATACCCTGCAGTCTATTGAAAATACAAAATATTGCAGCGCAACCCCCCCCCCCCCCTTTCCCCACACTCCCCTTCTCTTCATGATGCCATGAGCTCCTCAATTTTATAGCATGAACAAATCTGCATAAAAGGGACGCTGAAGGTTTTTTTGACAGTTAATATAATCAGAATAAATGAGCTGCGCTAGAAACCACCGCAAAACGAAGAAAGTTGGTGCAAGTAGGAGGAGCGTTTATGATGACCAAAGTGAACTTGTTTGTTAGAGCACAGGTTTCTCACAACGAGTACGGAGCTTGGACAGCGCAGATATAATTTCCGGTTTAATTAATGATGAACTTGTTTCTTTTCATCGACGGCAGCGTAGTGAAGCCAAGTTTGCTTTTTTTTTTTATGTTCCCTAGCCGCTTCGCAACCTCACGCTAAATCTGTCGTGTCCCGACCCACAGATTCGAAAACACTAATATAAATTATGATCGGTACAGGTTAAGAGCGAAGTGAAAGCTCCTCCTACCTCTTTCCGATTTAGAAGAGAGATCAACGCTGGAGAGGAAGTCACCTCCTCTCCAGCATCCACTCTGCTAAAGTGGGAAGACGTGGGTGGAGCATCCACTTCACTCTTCTTATCCTGTCACCGACTATAGGCATTACTGGTTTGGAAATTAGTGGGAAACTTTGGGATTGACCTTTTTGTTGGTATTTGACTTTGACCTTTTATTGAATGTGTGTAAGTAACCAAAATGTTTTGGAAAATGATGTGCTTTTATTCGGTTTGGGAAACTAAGTCGCTAAGTGACGGAGTTGCCACCACCGGAAAGATTCAGACAGTCCTGGTTCAAAGTCACTCGTTTTTCTCTTATTTGTACCCTGCGTACTTGTTTCCACGTTTATTTCACGGTAAAGACTGGTTGCAACCGAGTTTTGTTTGCAACCGAGTGCACTGTACAGCTTTGTGATCTCCTGCAACGAGAGAACACACTTGCACGCCTGTCCCATCTGCCTTTCAATAGAGTCAAGGTTTTGGGCGACATTGGCAAGGTCAAATGTTGTAGGAAACCGTTTATAACAGTGTCAATTTCTTTTTCAATCCCATGTTGAAATATTATTGCGCGAGAAGAAAAAAAGGGGCAATTTGCGGCTACTCGATAGTAGACGCCAGTTTTTTTTTTTCTCGTCGTAAGAAATCGCAAGGCTGTGCACCACACAGTCGGTTTACACCAAACGCGAGTGTGTGTGTGAACCATCCTTTATGACGCATAAAGGCTGGTTCACACACACACTTTGTCCTTTGTACAAAAAAAACAAAAAAAAAAACTGGAGGGTATTCGGCCGTGTGTGCAGGTGCAGAAACTGTACTCCAAGAACTTCATTCAGCGCGAGGAGGCCTTCAAAGAAATGCAGCGGTTTCTGGAGCGGTACAACTCGCGCCGGAGCCGGCACTCGCCCGAAGACGTGCTCAAGGCCGTCACCTTTCTTCTCCAGAGAGGGGTCCGAGACAAGGTGCTCTCGGTAAACGCTCCTGCCTTTCTCTTTTTATACCAGATTTGCTTTTTTACACGTTTATTAGTCACGGAGGTTACGCTCCTTGGTTCGTAATTGGCTCTTCGGCATTCTTATCCGGCAAATGCAGCTATCTCGCTGGCTGTAAAAGACTTCGAACATTGATAAACTCGGGTTAGTGATTGCAGACAGGCTGTGTCAATCAAATGAATCCCAGCCACTTTAAAGTAACTGACAGTTGAAGGGTGTAAATCATTATGTTCACTCTTGCTTAGATATTTGCCTATCGGCATTCTCACTGGCTACACAGAAATTATAAGGGAGGGCTCGTGACTCTCCACTCCCTGCATTTCGTAATCTGTCAGAAAGTATAGACGTATGTACTGTATGTGAAAATAATATACCCGAATAGAAAGCGAGTTACTTTATTTCATTTTTTTTTGCTTGTCAGAAAAAGTGTATGCCGAAATGAATCACTATAGTCATATTCGAGATACAAATGCGCTCGAAGCTCCTCCTACATCCTTATTACCGACCTACTCTGTACCTCTGCGATGCGCAAATAGTCCGCTACCGAGCGCACGACGCACTGATGTCACTTAACTCGTCATTGCCACTGCCTTTCCTGGTTGGTCTTTGGAGCGCTTCGATGTCCTGGTGGGCACGTGGTGGTGTTTATTTGGCGTATTCTTAACTTGTATTGGACTATAGTGCAACGCATACTATAGTCGGTGACAGGTGAAGAACGAATTGGAAGCTCGTCTCATCTCTCCCCATTTTAGCAGAGCGAACACCGGAGACGGGGCGATGTCCTCTCCAACTTTCGCTCTGCTGAAGTGGAAAGAGGTGGGAGGAGCTTCCACTTCGTTCTTCACCTGTCACCGACTATAGCTATCTTATGACTGGACAGTTGGTTGGACAGGCATGTAGCACCAAATGTAGGTGCGACAGAAGAGCATGTGCAAACACCATACTCCGGCTTAATAAAACTTGGCACATGGTGAAGGTTACGGTCCCCCTGAGCCAATCAGCGCGTCGGAGGGAGGCACGTGAATTTGCTCTATCTCACTAGTTGCGCGCAGTGCTGTCGAAGCCACGGGCGGCAGAGAGCTAAAAGCCGCTTTAGTAGGAATTTGTGAGTGACAAACTAATATTCTAGGGAGACAAAAGCGACGTTTGGGACACACAAACGGGGGTAAGAAGGGATTTCTCCTTTTCCCTCTTCTCCAACTGCTTGGGTTGCGCTCTCGCAAGCAGGTAACAGGGGATTTCCTCTTTTCCCTCTTCGCCCTTCCACCTTTGTTGTTCGATCCCCACCACACCCACCCGTTTCGATCTGGATGAGTTTCGTACCGGCACGCGTTCGTGTGATCACTACTGCGTGATGCACGTTTAAAAAATTCAGCTTAGCGGTTGTACAGCACTGGCTAAATTTCTCATCTACAGCTAAGCGACCGGTCACCCGTTGAGGAGTACCAACATCAAGGTTGTATAAACGTACAAAGCAAGACAATATTTTCAACCTTTCTTTATAGGGCTGTCACGTGCTTTGCCTCCATTGCTCTGATTGGCTTCAGGGGGCTGTAGCATTTGTTTTTTGCCAAGTTGCGGTGAAACCAATTATAGCTAACGTTTAGTGACACCTTCACACTGCAACACTAGTTGTGTCTTGTTTTAATATAATTCGGCGGAATTAGTTGGTCATCCGTTGTTCTCATGGGCTAATCACACTAACTTGGCAAACACATAGGTTTTCGTCAAACGGGGACACCTGAGTTTTCGAAACTTCTGCACATTTTTGTTTCATACGCCGAGCAAACAAAAATAACGTTTTGGGCGACCCAGGAAATGTTTTTATTAGTTCATCACAATTTAATGGCGTGGTCAAAAATATTATTAACATGCACTATCGGACAACTCTGAGAGAAGCTGTGTTGTTTGTTTTTCTAATAAAAGAGTTTTCCAAAGTGTAAACCTTCACTCACCACAGAAAATAAAAAACACAAAAAACACACATTCGCTTGCTGTAATAAAAAAAAAAAAACAGCACGACAGTTTTTTTTGGTAGACGGGGCGTGGTACATCGCGTGTTTTATAATAATTGCAGGTATTCATCCAAGCCTTGAATACGATGCAGATACTCTTCACGCGGTTCACGATCGTCCAGCGGTAAGTAGGCAGAGACCTGCCACTTCTTTAAACTGCATACTTTTCTTCGCTCTTATTCGATCATTAACAGAGTTGAGGTAAGAACGGCAAGGAAAAGCTTCCGTTGTCCCGCATTCAGCACGAACTTCCTACAGTCCGTTGCAACTCTAGAAGATAGGGCGAGGGAAGGAAGGCCGGAGAGAGGAAGCAGACGTAACGCTGAACAGAGGAAGAGGTTTCCTCGTCTTCTCTCCAGCGTTCCGTCTGCTTCCTCCTGCCCGGCCTTCCTTTCCTCGCTATACCTTCTTGAGCTGTAACTTACTATGCCTTCAACAACGCTTCGACATCTCGTGTGCCTTGAGCGCGCGCGCGCAGCCGAAACACAGCGGTAGGCATAGAGCGCGTGTTGGAGGCCTTACGTTCAAAAACATCATCTGTCGTTCTCATGCTGTCCATGACTCTATAGTGAGCCTCGATATACCAAAGCGTTTCATAGCTTGAGTTTACTCCTCGTAAAATCCCACATTTTGTGGAGATGCAACCGACTTGCGAACAACAGACAGCTTGTCGTTTACCAGTCTGGTTGTGTTCGCCTGTTTGTTTCGTTTTATTGTCAAGAGCAGACAATCGTTTCGTTTTTTCAGTCTGTTTGACGATTGTTTTTTAATGTCTTTTCCGTTGTGATATGACAATGCATATATCCGCCTCGGTGACTCCGAGGCAAAGTGCCGGCCTTGTGGATCCATAGGTGGCGGGTTCGAATCCCGGCCGGGAGGCCCGACATCTGTAGGAAGCTTAATGCGGAGAAGCCTTCGTGCAACCGCGATTGAGGTTTCACGTCAAACCATCCATGTGTTCCGAATGAATCCCGAGCCCTCCGCTGGGGCGTGCCAGATGTCTTTCCTTGGTTTGGCACGTAAGACCCTAAATTTGACACGATGACTATGTATAAGTTCGTTAGGCCTTTTTGTTCAATTTTGAACATTTGAACCACTATAAAAATTGTCCGCGACAACATCATTGAATGCGAATTACTCTACCTCCGCTTTTGCAAATGAATCCCAGGTCAGTAAAAGGACGCCGGGTCGGAGGCGAGGAATGTATCGGCACATTTTTACGGTGGATGTTCACAGTGGTCAGGTTTTACAAAAGAGTTCCTCAAGAAGTTTAATGGAACCGCGTAACAGTTCAGAAGTGGGTAACGGAAGTGTGTAATGAAAGCATCATGTAAACGCTCCGCTAAATTTATTAAAGGAAGTTGAATTCGTGTATAATCTACGCCAATCAGGATTACCTCGCTAAATTGTAGAAGGGAAAGGACCGCTTACGTAGAGAGTTTGTAAAGTCGCGTCAGTAAAGCGCGCTCTCGTGATTTTTGATACGTCTCTCATAACTGAAGCACTTGCGCACTCGACTGAGAGGGCACAGTGCATCAAAACGGTCTTGCAGCTTTTTTTTAAATTTAATATTTTTATTTTATATTTTGAACAGGTTTTGACGATGAGCTTCTCGTTCCAGAATATCGAAAGGTGACGTGACCGTGGCCGTGAATAAAACAGTTCCCAGGATACTCTACCGGACCGGCGATACGGTGAGTCGTTGAACTCGTTCGTACATCGCATTTGTATCGTTTTCTAAGAAATACACAAAATAGAGAGTTTTAGGAAACCGTGTTTGCACATCCGATACGGTTTACGATGGGCCCTTCTGTACGAAGTGCGCATGCGCGAGTCTTCTGTGGTAGCGCATGCGCAGTTCGAACCGGAGGGCCCATCGTACCGTCTAGGATATGCACAAACGGTTCCCTAAAACTCAGTTCCCTTGAACGGGGTTACGTTCGCGGTGACTATCAAACTGCAATGCCTTGCTGAGGATATTCAATGTGAGCAGGCAGTTTACTTTGATGAGTGTAGATATCATAGTAAAACAACATATTTGGGTTCGCTGATCCCACGAAGGATGGGATGCCTCGAAATCTTGAAGCGTTCGCGACATATCACCCTCAACCTCAATTGACTGTAGACCAGGGTCGGCCACGGAGTATTCATCATCATCATCATCACCATCAATATTATCATCATCATCATCATCACCATCACCATCATCATCATCACCATTTAGTTTCCTTGAAGACCCAAAAGGGTATGCACTAGGGGTGAGCATACTAATATACAAAATAACAATCAACACAACTTGAACAAATGCTGAAATACTAAAATATATATAGGCGGGTTAGAGACAGAGAGGGTAGTGGCAGCCACAAATATGTTAATGTTATTTATGGAAACAACGTGGTGAGGTAGTGCGGTTCAGTCTTTTATGGCCAGTGGTGGTGTTATTTATGGAAACAATGTGGTGAGGTAGTGCGGTTCAGTCTTTTATGGCCAATGGTAATGTAGACATCTGATAATTAAGAGACCGTGACCAATCAAATTTTACGTAATTTGCAAGAATGATCGAGACGAGGAGAAATTCATGAACAGGGGATGGCAAGGATTCTTTGAGATGCCTGTGATAAAACATTCAACGAGGAAGTGAGAGAGGGGTACACACTCCGGCAGAAAGTGTGTTAAGGTTAGCTGACCGGGGTAATCCTTATATGCTTTTAAATGGAGAGTAATCAGAAAAAAATAAACAAAGTGATCTATTTTGAACGGCTTCTTGGGTGTAACTTAAGTATGATGCCATGGAGACCATACTGGGGAAGTTTACCCTAGCTTGGATCTTACCAATGTAGTGTAGGCTAATATTTTTACTGAGGATGTCGCTAGTCTGAGGTTACGACCTAGAAATCCGAGAGTACGATTAGCATTAGCAACGACAGAGGTTATATGAGTAGTCCAGGGTAGATCAGAGGTAAGATGGATTCCCAAGTATCTGTATAATGAACACGGCGTCCCTGGGGTGGTAGCAAGTGGTGATACAAAAATGACGTTCGGCTGGCACTTATGTCCAATCAGTGAGGAGGCGAGCGCTGCTTCGTTGCTGTTGTTGTTTCCGAAATTCTTTTGGGCACTGCGTCAGTGTCCGTTCTGGCACTCGCGCTTCCTTCTTTCGTTTCAGAAGCGCAAAACTGGAAACGGTTATTTTTTGTATTAATTTATGTATCACTAATCCCCAATTGAGTATTTTTGATTGGCAGTAAGATCCACAAATGCACAACCAAAACAAGATAAAAATATATAACGCGTCAATTGGACAACAAAACAAAATCTTTTAATAAAATATTTCTAGATTGAAATTATTTGAATAATTTCCCATGGTTTGAACGGGTTGTTCGCCTTACACGTAAACCTTACAACTCCGAAAATAAAAAAAATAAAAATTCGAACAAAACAACACAGATATTTTTTGTTGTTTCGTCTTTTTGTTTCATCCTAGTGCCTCAGGGTTCTAGGTATTTAGTTTCTTTCTATCTTATTCATGTTGTTTACTATTTGGTACATTAGTTTTAACCTTGATATCTTGGCTGTGTTCTAGCCATATCACGGGTTCTGTGTTCAAATTTAACCGTAATCTCCCATGCGAAAACACACTCGCGTTCAATGTTTTAGATCAAAAATCGGCAACCTTTTGCTGCTTCGGGCCATCGCCGCAAAGCGGAGACGGAGCGGACCGTATAAAATGCCGGGAGAGGGGGAGGGGGGGGGCGGAAGGGGGAGCGATTAGTTTGCGAAAATAACCTATACGAATTGTTATGCCCCGTGCTGCAAGCTGTATTTTGCGAGGCACTTGAAGCCCACCGAAAGTTGCCGTCCAATTGCTCTTTATACTTTTGTAGTCTTGCTACAGGACTTTTGCCAAAAATCTGACCAGACGATTTGTCAGATTCCCATAGCAAGCCTTTGCATGCGGCGAAGCATGTTAGATTTGACAATCGTCCGAACCGAACGATTGTACGGTTCGTACGGAAATCCGTTCACGAAATCCGTTCACCGAAAAATCCGTTCACGAGCGATACCGCTCCAGATATGTTTACGTATAATATTACCAATAGTAAGATATTAGTTACACTGCTCTTTCATTTATATTGTATTTACTAAATAAATTTTTAGTCCAAAAATAAGAATGAGCCTGCCTCGATGAACGGCGCATCTGCTCGCGCGAAGGCGGCATCGACGCTCTTTCTTATTTCACTTACAAATGTTTTTTCTTTGTGTGTGTGAAGCATTTATCAAGCAAAGTGAGTTATAAAAAAAGATAAGAAAAATGTGTGGCGTGCGCTTCACAGGCTCCTCGGGTGAAAACTGTGGCAACCGATTTTCTTCTGGAGATGGGAGACTACGAAGATGTCAAGGCAAGTCGTGCGTTTTGAACTTGAAAAAGTATAGGAACATTCGAACCTTTTACAGCTTGTTGAGAGGGATGCGCTGCATCTACAAGAACGGTAGTTTTCAGGATGATTAAATCTTTAAATGCAGTACGTGGTAAGAGCTCTGATGCACACACAAGTATAAGTTCTGAGTGATATTAGATGCATTAGATAGATCTGTATAGCTAATTTTGGAGAAGCGCAAGCTATAATCATCGTGAAGTGCCTCAGCGAGGCTTATTCCATTGCCGAATGTTGCGAATATGTATATAAAGCGCTCCAAAGGTGTATAAAAACGGCAAGAAGAGTTCTACATTTATGTCTTGTTGACATATGGATATCTTCAAAGTACCTTGAAAATCAACGATGGTTCCGAAAGACGAGATACGTGGAGGTACCGACAAATCTTCAACGATTCAGACTTAATCAAGGCGCTCCCATCCAGTTAGTAGGTTTAGCCCTGTTATGGTGCCTGGAGCGCGTCTTCGGCTGGTGTGTTTACCGCGACCGGAAGTGTGGTCTCTTGATTTCCGCCCTTTGACGTCATGCAAGTGTCATGGTGTTGCCTGGCGCGATTCTGGCGGTTGCACAGCACCAGAGGCAGGTACGGTTGGCGACTGTTCCGCTGTAGCTTGCTCTCAGCACGACAGTTCGTGGAAACGTTTGTAACAGCGAGTTGGGACACCGTGACAACATCGGCACTTGCATTCTCTAGTTTTGTTTACCTGCCCTTCTATACGAACAACCGCCAGGGTTGCAAAATCCGACATCATGACACTGGCTTTTGTGACGTCCTTGTTGTCACTTTAGAGCTATTTTTGATGCACCAGTAGAAAACGTTGAACACACAAGTCTACATTAATTACTAGATAACCTGTGGAACTGCAATAGGAGCTGCTTGCATGAGTAGCACCCCCTCCCCATATGGCCTGCCTCCCGTCGTCGGACGAGCCAGCGTTTTGGGGGCGGCTCAAATGGTAACAACTGTGTACTGTATGAAATATACAGGTTTTGAAAAACAGCGTCTGTTCTTCAAACCGTTACTATAGTAACTCAGTTGTGGAACTCCCACGGAGGGGGAAAGAAAGTACCTCTTCCTTCCCCCTCTGCGGGAGTTCCACAACTGAGTTAATATAGTAACGTTTACAGCAATCAAAGACGAGTTCCCGGCACTATATTGAACTATCTATGTTTCAACCGATTGCGGCCACCACGGCTTCATCAAGTGGTCCGGTACCGCGCTTCTTTCAGGCGGTGCAGGCGATGTTGCATATCATTCTGCGGCCCTTTTCCGAGTCGACAAACCCGAGGCTTGCCCAGGGCCGATGCGAACTCGTCGAACAGCTGGTGGCCCGCTTCCCGCCGCTCAGTCAGAGGTGAGGGACCGCTTCGAGGAATGGCAGGCGACGGTGACGATCTAAGTAATTGCCAAAGCTCGCAACAAAGAAAAACGTTTTATTCATCAATAAGAATGCTTTGGTGCCGCTTCCTCTCGAAGCAAGCAGGAAGTCAATCCGCATGATCTAAGGAGAGAGTTTGGTAACCCAAAATACTATATGCGCTTGGGCGCTGAACTGTACGCTTGAAGTGGTCACTACCCCCGCTTTAAAGCATCCATTTTTTATTAAAGCTTGAAATGCTTTTTAATTGAATCCCCTAATTGCAGAAAGTATCCCAGCTGTTTGTCTGTCCGTAAATTTTACCGCTGAATTCAGAGAGGCAATTCTCGAAAATGCACGATGAAGCATGTTAGACTAGGTTTTTGGCGTACCTGTTACCCGAAAACGTTATGTTCACAAATAAAATGCGCCAGCTAGTCAAAATAGACTTAATTTTACTTCATCGTTGCCGTGCATTACGCCGCAGAGTATTTACGGTCCCCTCTCGTGCAGCGACCCGTTGTTCGAGCACATGATGGCGTTCGCCATCCGGGCCCTGTCGCACCCGTCGCTCCAGGTGCGCGAGGTGGCCGAGCAGATCCTGCTGTCGCTGTACCGCCTGCTGGGCACTCCCGTGCGCCAGTGCTCTCGTGCCGGAGTCCACCAAGACCACCAGGAACTTCACCTACAAGAAGGTCTTCGAGGAGTTCGAGAAGATCGACAAAGAGGTCGGCTCACCTCACCACTCCATGGGCCCCACTTCAGGGGCCATGGATTGCAGATCTTGTTACCGCATTCAATAGACTGATCTTACAAGCCAGTTCGATTACGCCACCGCTGCCGCAAGGCATCGAGGAAACTTTAGTCTTTTTGCACGTGCGATAACCTTGCTGGAGCACTGCGCGTGTAAAGCACGAGAAGGCACGAGCCCTCGCGTGCACGGCCGTCTGCCTCCGGAGAACTAGTGTTATGGCGGCGTCACGCATGCGTCGAACGCTTAGTGAGATCGGTCTATTCATAATGTCTTATGTTTGTCGTTTGTATGTTTATGCAGCGCGAAATAACAAGCGATAATAGGAAGTTTTAGGGAACTGTTTCTGCACATCCGATACGGCATGATGGGCCCTCCGGTACGAACTGCGCATGCGCTACCACAGAAGACTCGCATATGCGCAGTTCGTACAGGAGGGCCCATCGTACCGTTTCGGATGTGCAAAGACGGTTCCCTAAAGCTCTTTAATAAAGAGTTTTATGTTTCGTTTCACATGTTCGACCCTAGCCAATGCTATACGATTCGATGGAGTCAATCAAGCAACGCGAACAGTTCATCGTCATTGCACTCATCCCCTTTGTGTACTTGCAACCACCAACTAAACCAGTGACGCACAGTAAATGCGATGCGATCCTACGAATTAATTTTTTTGCATGATGGTTTAGCTCTTGATAGAAAGCCTACAAAGACAACGATCGCCATGACGATGCGCTTTTAGAGCTTTGTGATTGGGTCCGTCGTATCGTTAGGTCGGTTCCGGTCGTACTTAAAGTGAAACGGGTTATGGTAGATCGGTTTTGCGCTCTAGTATGCATGCTTGATGACGAGACGATGTATGCGCAAAGACACCGGCGCTGTGTCGGGTATAATTAGAGGGATGCCAAAAACAGAATACTAAAACTGTCTAATAACATTGGGAATGGAACTTAGCACCCAGAATTATCAATACCAGGCCTGACCATCGGGGAAAGCGATTTCAGAGTTTATTGCTTAAAAGAAACTGTGAGTGAGCATATTAAGGCTGAGTAAGAAAATATCATATCATGCAGTCCACTTTTTACGTCAACAGGAAAACAAGTAGCCTAGGTCATCAATGAGTAGATAGATAGAGTGCGAAGGGAATGCAGGAAAGTAAGCCTGAAACCACTGCTTGCTAGCTACACCGTAACTGTACTGAGTGGCAAGAGTAGGCCCATATCGTTTCGTCAAAACATGTTTTGTTTCGGGGACCACTTTTCAATGACCCACGTTGCGTCAACTCTGTGGCGTTACGTGGAAATTGGTTCCTTGGACAAATGCTCCTGCAACTTTTCATCGACAATGTATTAATGCGAAAGCATTACCTGCCCCATGGAGCGAACCGACGTCATCAGCTTGGAAGCCGCGCCAAAAGCCGCGCCAAATGGCAGCTAAATTCCCCTCTCCCAATTGAGCGAAGTGAAGCCACGATCAGAAGCCTCCCAGCTTTGAAGCAGCGCAAAAAGCCACTCAAAACGGCAGCTAAATTTACCTCTCGAAAAGTGAAGCCGAAATCTGATGGACAGGCTTCCACTGGCTGGCGCGCTTCATAGTTTTAAGGAACGAGGCCCCCATTGGCCAACGCGCGTCAGTTTCAAGAAGCGCCACCCCATGGCGCTGCGGGGCCGCGCCTCCAGCGTGCCGGTAAAAGGAACCGGCTGGCGGCGGGGCTCCCAGAGCCCGCTAGGGCAGACTCCACAGTGGTAGCACAGCCGATGTCAGCGTGGTGCGGCCACTTCACGAGATTGCGCGCAGGAAAAACATTCATGCTTTTACATTCACAACTCATAAGAAGTGCTTAGGCGTACCTCGAGCCTTTTTTTCTTCTACTAAGTGCGTAACGAGATCTTGAAGCTTCTAAGGGCTAGCACGTGATTCACTGAGGCGTGTTTACCTAAGCCATTGCGTCTCGCCTGGTTTACGGGGGAGAGAGAGAGGAGGGGGTCCTCCCACCCTTTCCCCCTAAACCAGGTGAGACATCAAGGAAATTTGCTGCGAAAACAGCAGGGTTGTGTTCGACGAAACGTCGAAAGGTGTGTCGCTGAAACAAGCGCAGAAAGAACTTTGATGAAATGAACTGTCAATGAAACGTCGCATATCTTGACGAAACATTTTGTAAATGCAACGTCGTTCGACGAACTGATTGTCACGGGCAAGGGTGATTCTATTGAGACACGAGTATAGTTGGCTGTTTCTGGCATTTTATGTTACAATCCACCACGACCAGTCGTGAAATTATGGGCTCACTTCTTGACGTCATAAGGACGTTCGCTTTGCTGCCGCAGCCCACCAGTGCCCAGCGTCAACCTCGGCGGCAACGTTCTGCGTCCGCCGACAGCCCGAGTTCCGGTTCCGGTCGCCGGGACTTCGTCAAGGAGCTGGCCGCTCCTTCGAGTCGATCCCTGCAAGAGCTTCCCAAGCTGTCCTCCCAGCAGGAAGGCGCCGGCGGGGAGCCGCATTTAATCTGGACAAGTGAGACGGGCGGGCCACTGCTTCGTCTAAAGCCGCTGGATAGCTCCTATATATATATATATATAAAATAGTTCCTCGCTAAGAGGTGTAGATACGGTGTCAAAATGAACGTTTTTGACCAAACACATTTTCTGCAATAGTACATAAAACTGAGCCTAGAGCAGAAAATAAATTTTCCAAAAACTTCTATGTATTTCTTTAATCATAGAAATACGATAAAACCGAAACCAAAACTAACTAGCAAATTTGATAGTCTGCCGTCTTTTTGTGAGGTAAGATGTCGTATAAATACCAGCACATGGGCAGCTTGAGCCTGTTTAGCCCAGCGTCAGAAGCAGTCACAAAGCCGTCGCGATCGTCTATGGGAAACAATGGACTATCATGCTTGTCTGAGTCCAGCAATGACCGGCAAATGTTTCGAGATTTTTAGCATGAAGAGGTTTCGGACGATTGGCCGTTAACTCAAACACAGGAAAGGCGCAGTCGAGCTTGTGTAAGTTTACAATTTTGTTAAAACACCTGATAAACTTTTGTTGATTATAAAACCATTTTACGATAAGTGTACAAAATAACAATAAATTAAATTTGAAATTTGGAAAGAAATTACGGAAAACGGTAACAAAACACGTTTTAGAGAAGATTTCGGTAATAATTTAATGTCGAACGACTTCAGTGGATACTTTATAAACTATAATAAATGTGCATTGTTAAATAGAGCTTGAAGCGCTATAAAAAAATGATTTTCTACCATTTGCTGTTAATTAAAAAATTTAGCTGATTTTCCAAGTTGAGTCATAATTGCACGTAAATATTAAGTATCTTTTATTTTCATTTTGATTTTTTAGACTTCAGAAGTAATCCGTTACAAGTAACGAATTACTTCTAATCCGTTACATTTTTTAGTAATTTTGTAATCGCCATGCTACTTTTTTTTGCGGCAGTAATTTGTAATGTAATTTTGTTACAAAGTATTAATAACGGATACTTTAATTACTCGTTACTTTTAAAATATAAACATAATAAACTTGGAGCAATATGAGCATGCAATTGAGCAGCATAAAGATAGCAAGTTCACCAAAATAGAAAACATCGTGAAGAGGAAAATTACCGAAAAGAAAACACGATTGTTTGTATGACCGGTCACTAGAACCACTAGGAAAAGGTACAAGGCATATACAAATATGCGAGAGAAAAAATATCAAAAAATCGGGGTTTGAGTGTATGTTTATACAGCCTAGAACTTAGTCTGCCTCAACGGGCCACTTGTCTCCCAGCTGTAGATGAGCAATTTAGCCAGTGCAGTACAACCACTAGCCTGGGGTCTTTAACGTGCACCACGCAGTAGTGACGCACGGCCGCACGCCAGAACGATGCTCATCCAGATCGAAACGGGCAGGGGTGGGGATTGAACCCAAGATACCTGGGTTCTGCGGCGCGAGCTTTCGCTCCACGTGCTCCGAGCTCGTGTGCGCTAGTGTGCGTGAAAGTTCTCTGTAGCATAACGATCGTGATCCGTTACTTTTCAGCGAAAGTAATTTGTAACGGCATTCCATTAAATTTGAGGCTCGGTAATTTATCATTGTAATCCATTTCATTTTTCAAGTGACGAACGCCAGTCTGCTTATACTAAGTTAGGACGTCAGAATATCAGTCACACTTTACCTAAAAAAAAAAAGAAAACGACGCCGAGCCTTGAGTGACACTGAGAATACGTTTATTACAGAAAGGGTACACCGGATACCTTGACGAAAGTCATCTTATCCGGTGGGGGATGTAGAGGGTAGGGGTTGGGATGTTGGGAAAAAAGGGAAGTGGTTATATATATTGGGCTAGGCCCGCCTTCTCGACGAAGTCAAGAAGGGTGTAGAGGATTAGCTTCCAGTCTGGAGGACCTTTGTTGGGGGTAAACCAGTCTTCGTAGTTTTGTGGTGTGAGTTCGGCGGCAAGTCTTGAGATCGCTTCCTGTCGTTTTCCTGTTGTCGCTTGACAGTCCCAGATAAGGTGTCTGCAGGTAGCCGGTACATGGCATACTGTGCAGTTAGGGTCAGGGCCCGGGTCGTCTTCTGATGTTGGTGTGTAAAAACGCTTTCGTAGAACTGGTGTAATGGCCGTGTTGGTAGCGAGGCGCCGGAGGCACACCCACTCCCACCGTGAGTATTTTGATGGGAGCGGGTGTTCCTCTGTTGGCAGTAGTGCAGTCAGCCTCGCCTTCCGCTCTTGTCTTGCGAGTGCCTTTATTTCATCGGGATCGGGGTCCTCGGTGGGTATTGTGGCGGAGGAGTCCAGGAGGCCTTGTGCGAAGCCGATTGCTTGTATAGCGTGCTCCGCGCGGCCTCATGGGCTTCTTCGTTTCCCGGGATATCTTGGTGTCCCGGGATCCATGAAATTTTGAGGTGATTCCTTTGGTTCGGAGATAGCGAGCTGCGGCTTTGATTTTATTCACAGTCTTGTTACTGGTGATGGCTTTTCTGCATTCTCTAATCGCCTCTTGGGAGTCAGTGTAGATAAAGATTTCTGTCGGGTGCTCACCCTCTTGGGCGTTTTCTAGTGTCCAAAAGATTGCTTGGAGTTCAGCGGTTTTGGCACTGGCAGTATAAGGGAGGATTTTAGCGTTTGTTTCGCCGGAGTGGAAGGAGTACCAAGCAATGGCTGTCCTGCCGTCCTCGTTCCGCGATGCGTCTGTGTAAATGACTTCATTGGTCTTACATCGAAGGAGATGTTCTATTTTTTTCATGTGTCTTTTAGCAACATTTGTTCTTCTCTTACAGTGCTCTTTGCTCTGATTTTGTGGTATAGGCTTGATCTCTGTCATGCATTCGTCTTCCCATAAAGAAGGAGAGGTGGCTATGGCTGGAATTTCAAAGTCCGTTACTCCGAGGTGCTTAAGGATGATTCTTCCCGGTGCGGTTCTTTTGAGGCGGTCTCTCTGACTGTTTTGTGCTTCTTTTGCTAGTTCTTTGATTGTGTTTATTTGGGCCGCTTTGTGCAGGTCGGGAATGCGGGTTATCTTGGGTAAACTCGTGATAACTCTCATGGCTGCCTTGGTAAGGGTTTCAACTTAATCTTGCCGTGTCTAGGTAAGACGAAGGTAGTTATACCCGATAAATGGCTTTGGAGACAAGCAGTGATCGTACCAATAGTCTTAAAGGTTTTTCTTCTGCCCCCCATGCTTTGGCTGTTGTTCTCTTGATAAGGTTAAGGCCGCGTCTCTATTGAATCTTAATCTGGTTCAGCCAGCTCCGTGCTCCCCCATCTTCGTCGATTGTGAGACCGAGGATCCTTACACTTGGTTGTCTTTGAATTTTGGTGCCGTCAACGTACAAGTTAATGGTGTCTCCGATGCTTTTCTTTCTAGCCCTTTTTGAGGCAATGACTGCGTAGTTGTCTTTTCGGTTGAGATTATCATATTTGTTTCCTGCATAAAGTTCATGGTGACATCCAGGGCCTCTTGAAGTCGCCTTTCTTGAGTGTTGGGTGTGCCTTTGTTGATTCATAAGGTGACGTTGTCAGCGTATATAGTGTAACGTACGTCTCGTATTACCTCCAGCCGGAATGCTAGGTCAGCCATTGCCATGTTAAATAATGCTGAGGATTTGACCACTCCTTGGGGAACTCCTACCGTGTTTCTTGTTAGGGGCTCGTGGTGCCTCCAATGTGAGCTTGGAATTGGCGTCAATGAAGGAAGGATTTGATGAAGTTTAGTATTCGTCCACGTAGGCCTTGACTTTTTGCTCCTCGAATGACTGTTTCATGTGGGATGGTGTCGAACGCTTTTTTGATGTCGATCGCCACTATTGTACGAGGCTGTATTGTAGGTTGAAATTTGACGATGTCATTGGGAATCATGGCTAGACTGTCTTGTGTGGACAGGTGTGGACGGAATCTAGTTTGCATGGGGTGTAGTCTGTTGTGTGACTCTAGGATCCAGGTTATTCTGGCCAGGACCATACGTTCCAGTACTTTAAATAGGTTGGAGGTTAGCGAGACGGGTCTGAGGTTCTGGATGTCATTGTTGAGTTTGCAAGATTTCGGAATAGGAATCATGGTGGCTATCTTCCAGTCATCGGGAAGTCGACCGGATTCCCATATCTCGTTGTACTTGTCTAGGAGCTCACGCATTTCTTCATCCAGAAGGTTTCGGAGTGCTGTGATGGTAATGTGGTATGGGCCTGGAGTTGTGTTGCTTTTTGGTTTTGCTAGAGCGTCCAAGAGCTCGACCTTAGAGAAGGGGGAGTCTTCTGGCAGCAATGTGTTTATAGTTTCCGGCGCAAAGCTGGTTGAGGGAAGAAGCAAGGTGGTGCAAGGTGGTGTTGAGGGAAGAAGCAAGGCGGCGCAAGGCTGGTTGAGGGAAGAAACTGTCTCCCACTGCTTTTGCTAGCTCTTCTTCTGTTATGTTTAGCAGGAACGCGAGGTTCGAACCGGTGTTTTTGCTTTTGGTTTTGCGCTCATTCCTCGGTATGTGTTCCATACCTTCTTTAGTCCAGTCTTTTCACCGAAGGAGCTGCAGTGTGCCCACCACCTGTTTCGTCTAAGTTCGAGAGTGTATCTTTTGGTCCTTGCCGTGGCTAAGTTAAGTTTAGCCCGAAGTGCTCGATTTGGTTTATTTTTCTGGTATCTTTGGAGCGCTTGGAGGCGACCAGCCCAGAGATTGAGGAGATGAGCGTCGGGTGTAGGAGAATTTTCTTTAATCTGGTATATTGTCTTTGCAACCTTGAGGGCCTGTTGGATACGGGTGGCAAGGTGTCCTTCCTTGCTTGCGGCTATGGTGGTGCGGAAGACATTCCATTTAATAAATTTCGCCTGTTGCTTGGCTGGAGTGGTTGTTTTAAGTCGAATTAATATGGGTAGATGGTCAATGCCCGTTGGATCCGGCAACGTATGCCAGGAGGCTTTGAAGTTCTTCGTGGCCCAGGTGAGGTCCGGGGTTGAGTCGTTGTGCTTGGTCCTTGTTGCGATCCTTGTAGGGGTGTCGTGCTCGTTAAGGAGGACCAGCTTCAGCTGCTTGCATTTGCTGGTTATATTCCGTCCTCGTTTGTTAGCTTTTTGCACCCCCCCTTCTGTGGGTGTTGAGCGTTCATACTTCCAGCGATGGGTGTGGGTGTGGTGCCTTGCACTGTGGCATCGAACCAGTCTTTGTCGTCTCCTTCTTTCTGTCCCGGTATAATGTAGACGTTGTAGATGCTGAATTGTTGATTGCCTATGCGGAACTTACGTCCCACAACTTCTCTGGCTATGTTATATATTGGCGAGGTATCTATATATGACCGTGTTGTACTGTTCAAGTCGAGTGTGATTGCTTAGCCATATGTTGAACCAGTGGATTGTTGGCTCTGGTAGTTGCGGGATCGTCGGACGATGGTGGGATGGGTGTATGCAGTGTACTTTCGAATACTGAGGTTTTCAACGCTTGCTTCCTGCGGGAGGATGACGTGAGGTTTGTTTCCCTCATTTTCTCTAATCTTTCTTTAAGTTCCGCTGCCTTGTTATTAAATCCCTTGCAGTTCCATTGTAAAACCCAAGGAAATGTCGCCTCACGTTTTGGTTTTTTTTTGGTTGTGTTTGGGCAAGTTAATCATTTAGTCAATTGAGGATATTTCGTAGGGTTTGCGAGATGTTCTCGAGGGACTTTTCGACTCTGTCCATGCGTTGTTCCATTGCCGTTAGACGTTGGTCACAGCTGGTGTGATTATGTTGTTGTTGCCGGTTGAAGATTCCGCAATTTGTGGCTGGAGATATTTGCAGGTTTTGTACGGCTGATGTGGTGTCATTGGAACCTTTCCGAATACCATGGGTGGAACATATGAATTGACGTTGTAAGATGTTGCCCATGCTCCTTGTAGAGGTGAGTTCGTCCATGACTGTGAGGAGTTTGATGCGGGGGTGCAAGGTCCATTTTTGTCATATTGAGAGAGGGTCTTTTTCCCTGGGGTGTCCGAGGCGGAAATTTTTTGGAGGAATTTTCCGCTTGGGGCAGTCGTTACTTGTGGCGATGTGGGGAACACCGCAGTTTATGCATTTAGGTTGTAGTTCTCATCCGGACTCGCTATAATGAGTGTGACCACATCGGTCACAGCGCTTGATGCCGCTAGAGCAGACGTCCGATTTGTGGCCTATTTCATGGCATGAGTAACAGACGAGAGGTCTTGTTCGATAGTCGGTTACACTGAATATTTCGCAGAGGAAACGAACGTGTTCTAAAATAGATTTCCCATCGAAAGTGATCAAGATGGACCTGCCCGAGCGTCCAATGGGACGAGCTGCGACAATCGTGTGTGTTCTGCAGTCGAGACTTTCCATCAGGGTTTCTGGAGTTTCTTGAACGTTGTGTCCGCAAAGGTAGATCACTCCGCGGATTTGATCATTTGAAACCGCCATGTAGGGTTTAATCTCGTAGCTTTGTTCGCCCTTGGCGATTTGGTTGATGTTGAGTAGTTTATTCGTAAGGAGGGGTTCTTTGTTGTGATCGCAATAGTGTTAGATTTCTGGTTGCGGTGGACGGAGAAGTCATCTTTGTTTTGAATTCCTGCCTTTTCCATACCCCAACAATGTTTCTGCCGGTGAAGTTATATACGCGGTCCTTACACGTTCGTTTTGGTACAACCGTGTGCCTGGGTGTTCTCTGTGTTGTTTGCGTGGCTCTCTGTTGATGGTAAGTGAAGTTGGCACGTTGTGATTCTTGTCGTTTTTGTGAACCTTGAAATTAATATCCATCATCTTCCGTATTCTCGAATTCTGTCAATGAATTCCCATTCAAGGTGGTTGATGTACGTGGAAGGCATGTCATGCCTTGCCGTCATGGTGGACCGGGTCAGCGATTCGTTCTCACCCGTTTCGCCTTGCTGGGGTGGTGTCTGGGAATTTCGCTGAGCTCGGAAAGTCTCGAATTCGTTCTTGTGCATGAAGTACTCTTGAAAAGCACACCATTCGTGATCATTTCTTCGTAGGCTCCACTGTTGAAGCGGAGCGACTCAATAAGTTCTTTATTCTTCATGTAGAACTCGATAGATACTCGATTCTGCATGAAATTCTTTTATCGCTTAGAGTTCTTGGGTACATTCCACTAAAAATTGGCTGTCCAGTAATGAGAGTGGTGAAAAATCCAAGTGAACTTGTTGGGTAGGGTGTCCTGTGATGTTGCTTGGGGCCGGGTAGGGGTTCGCGTTCGTCTGCTGCATGAAGAGGGCCTTCGTGCCAGAGCGTCTTTTGCCGGCTGGTGTCGTCAAAACGGTCTCCGAAAAGACTGATGGTTTGGCGTCCCGGCCCGCGGGCAGTGCGGGTTGGCTTTCGGGTGTCTTCTCTGGGGTGTCGAGTCCTGGAAGGGCCCCTCGGGGCAAGGAATGCCGGTAAAACTGACGTGTAAGGCCGAATTGTTAGGCTTATCAGAGCATCGAGGAAACACGTCCTTCATGGACGTGTTTCCTCAGCGCTTCATGGACGGATGACCCCGTAGCATTGAAGACATTTTGGCTTCGCTTACATGTAGGGATAGCAGATTATCCTCTGCCTTGTCACCCATGAAATAAATTAAATCATTTACTTGCTCTGCTTTTGGTTTTTGCAGCGATACCACGCACGGCTCGAGCCCGTCCGAAGCGGTGTTTCCATGATGGTCATTCTTGCGGGTTTGTGAAAGTGTACGGCTTGGGGGGGGGTTCACACAAGAATGTCAACGTAGCCATGGCTTGCGTAGCTCCTCCCCAGGCAGCTACACCTTGGCAGACTTTTGACAAGATATGTTGTCAGGCACCCAAAATCACAGACGAGCCTCCGTCGGGTGTCTTTCGGTTTAATTAAATATTTCAAACTCCCCCCCCCCCCCTTTGTTGTCGTCTACCTCGCGCTTCCCTAATGATGACCCAGCTCAGAACACAGCTGACATTCACATTATTGTAGAAATATCAAAGATATGACCCAAACCATCACTGCATGAACTGACGTGGAATTAACTACCTGTGTCTTTGATGACACTGCGTGCACGTAACTTGTGAGAAGAAATATGATATGAATGCAGTGGTTTTATTTCCTGTCGGGGAACAAGCCGAGGATGTTGCTAAGCACGCCAATAGAAAGAGGCATGCTCATCTCTAAACGCGGTTCGGCTTAGAGTGACTTAGAGCATTAACACTTACTGAGGTTGAAATTCCATTGGACTGCTTGAGCATCGTGAAGACCTTTATCCAGCGGTTTTAGAGTTTTTCGGAGAGAGGAGGCGAACTCTGGCACACGGGTGACGTGCAGCGTGCTGTACTTGTCCTCGTGCAGGATGTGCATGTTCTGCGAGGAGACCAACGACAAGTTCAACGCCGAGACTCTCAACTACCACTACTGGACCGAGTGCCCCATGCTCATGCTCTGCTACAACTGCAAACAGGTAAGTCGTCTTGTAAACCAAGGTGTACTACTAAAGGCGCTGTCACATTGAGGAAACAGTTGGACAACTTTGACCGTCAACAGGAGGAAACATATTTCCGTCAACCCTGCCACATCGAGACAAAATCAACTTTTGGGAAACATGTTTTTCTCGCCTTGCAAACGTGCTGGACGATTTGTTCTCCGACAGCCAGAGAACACCCTGTCACACCGAGCTGACGGCGCGCCAAAACGGGGGACATTCCACCTCTTGTTTGTTCACCTTCTTTTGTGTGCTGTGTGGTGTCGCTCGAAATTTTCTCAACAAACTTTCAGCGCATTCAAAGTAGCAAATATTACTAAGAGATGACATTCACCAGTGACAGTGATAGTAAAAAGTGTCATGAACGGTATTCTCCGGCCCTTATTTCACCGAAATGATCTTCACTCGCTGACAAAGCAGCTAGCCCTAACCGAGGAACACGATATCACTGCTAATTTTATGATTTACGCCAGGCCATGAAGCCGTTCTACGTATTCTAATTTTAGTGTAAGATACGCTATCCACCACCGTACCTCAAGCGTTTTGTGCGAACTGTCGCTCAGTTTTAATAATTTAAGATCGAATGACGTTTATGCTGTCACAAAAAATGGTATTATAAAAAAATTTCAATGTTTTCTATTTGCCTTTTCTGTCAGCCTTGCGATAGCTTCATTCCCTCAACCCTTCACGGTTTTAAAACAATTTTACATGTCTCCAGCTGCTGTTTTGAAGTTTCAAATATCAACGTTCACTTTCGGCAGTGGTCGTTTTCAAGCTCCGATGTTTGTATCGCTAGATTTTGTGGGTGATGTTTAACATAATTTCAACGAGTAAGTACGCATGCTATTTTTGTAATTCTAGTTACATGTGGGTTGATAATTTCCGGCAATTCAAGTCTTAACTTACTCTTCAAAGTCTCCTGGCAGCATCCGTGGCATTCTCAGCTGCACGCGGGGCTTGCGTTTTGCTGTACTCTGTTTCACCTTATGTTGTACCGCAGGAAAGGCTACAAGCGCGAGCTCCTTGCTCTAGGGCACATCTCGGCAGCACAAGCTCTCGTGCGTTAAAAGCATAGGTCGGCATTTTAAGCTGTCCTCACTCAAACTCACGATCACTATTTTTCCTCAATCAGAACTCACGCCCGCTCACGATCACGATTTATTCAAAATAGGGTCATCACCCGGACTCACCCTCACGGTTCAACACAAAACCAAAACTCACTCGCCGTCATCATCACGGTCGTCACGCTCACAGATCATCACGGTCATCACGCTCACAGGTCATCACGAATCCATCAGACTCACAGGTCATCAGACTCACAGGTCATCACACTCACAGGTCCTCACGGTCCTCACACTCACAGGTCATCACGCTCATCACACTCACAGGTCATTACGGTCCTCACGGCACTCACACTCACGGCTCCTCACGGTCCTCACACTCACAGGTCATCATGCTCATCACACTCACAGGTCCTCACGGTCCTCACACTCACAGGTCATCACGGCACACTCACAGGTCCTCACACTCACAGCTCCCCACGGTCCTCACACTCACACAGGTCTTCACGCTCATCACACTCACAGGTCCTCACACTCACATTTCATCATGCTTACAGGTTGCTTTCTTTGTGTTTTTCTTTTGTTTCTCGCAAGCCGTTGGTTTGTCTTCGCGTGAGTCGTGCGGCGGGGAAACTACCCCAAGACAGCGAACTTCTGAACCGCTTATCCAATTTAAAAGAAATGTACTATGTTTATGTTTATGCTCCGCACATTTCTACCAAATTTCGTTAACCTGGATTAATTACGAAAGAAACTAAATGCAAGCTGACGAAAGTGAGTGTGTTGAACTTTCGCCTGCTGACAAGGGCGGCGGTAAAACACAAACGCGCCTTCCGACAGGTGACATACATCGTCGCAGTGATTAGAGTATCGCCTCGCTGTGCATACCTCGCTCATTTGTACACAAATAAACGATTACTACATATATCACCCCCGTTTCTTTTTTTTTTTTTGTGCCACACACACGTACTTCTACGGAAGTTTATGCAGCATATAGATATAGTAAACATATGCATCGACCAAATTTTTTTTTTCGGTTTTGGGAGGGCGTTAATATTAGGTAGGGTGGTTTCACGTGACGTACCTCTGGTTTGAAATCTCACCATAATCCCTGTTGGCAGTGGTGTCCGTCAGTCGTATGCTATTCTATGAGCAGAGGCTGCGGAGACCGAGTTTTCCTTCTCACTCGAGTTGCTTCTGCTTTTGTTGATCGACCGTGCTTGCCGGAGTAGGGCTGCGATTTAAGGAATCATCGGCCGGCATTGTTTTTCAGTCATCTCGGCCTTTTTCAAATACTATCAGCATTTATTACCTTGATACGTGCAGCCGTCCTTGGATTGATTTCGTTTGGATTGGTCTGGCATGGCTTTGCTTGGTTTGGTTTGGAGTGGTTTGGGGGTTTGGGGTCGTCCCCGTGTGTCTGTCGCGCTCTCGATCACTTAGGGCGCGCCAGTTTTCATGTGGCAAGCCGCGTCATTCTTGGCGCGCAGTTCTATAATGGGCAATCAGTTCGTCGAACAATGTTTCATAGACAGATCGTTTCATCGACACTGCGATGTTTCATCGGCAGATTGTTTCTTCGACATTTGTTTCATCGATGTGTGATCCGCAGATCGTTTGTTCGACATTTGATGCTCGACAAAACTTGTTACATTTCGTCGACACTTTTTTTTTTTTACTCGGACGTTTAGACGACATTTTTCCTCTCTCTCTCTTTCATCGACGCGGCGTTGGCTTCTTGACGTCTCGCGTTCTTCGCGTGTTCGCAGCGCACTACGGTGTCCGCTACGGACAGGGCGCAGGTGGCGCAGCGCAAGCGCAAATGCTCCTCACTCTTTGTACGCAGTGCTCTGTGCGCTTACGTTGCTGGAGTGGTGCGTGCGGCGTGGCGGCCTTTTGGATACGTTTGGCCGTTTGGGCGCGTGCTCGGCCTGTCTAACGGATATTTGTTTACGTAAGGAGCGCGCCCTATGAAGCTGAGGCTCGGCGCTCGGCAGCCAGACGGCCAGACGCATTCGTTGCTTTCAGTCGTGCTCTTGGCTGCGTGCACACTTGAAGCTCGCGAGATGCTGAATCGTTACAAACTTTTTCTAAAAGGGGTGTTTCTCGGCGCAGTGGTGGCCTATTATACCTAAGGCTCATTTTTTGTAGAATCACGTGAGGCTTATTTTGTGCCCAGTAATGCACGCGAAATACAAAAACTGACGTTTTGCATTCTCGTCTTGCAAGTGTTCCAAAAAAGGTAGTGACGTATAGATTAACCTGTCGGTTTCAGTAGTCTTTAAGAGTCGATGAACGAGGTATTTACATTGTTGTAGCTTGTAGAGTCGGAGTTGGCGGAGATCTATCGTCTATGTCGTCTTCTTTGCCGTTGGACAGCTGACCGATTCTACGTGCTCGAGCTCTCGCTGAAAGCGTAATCCTATTTATATAGTATTCAACAGTGCTCATTCGATGTGTACTGTAGTGAACTATTCCAGGTCGCGACATATCAATAGTTTATTGCTATCAACCAGGAAAACGCAATATCTGCAAACACCTCCGTACAAAGAAAGAAAACGAGAGCTCGCCGTTCGTAACACTCTGTAAACACTCTGTAGCCCGAAACAATTTTTTTTTATCAGGGTGACTCACGACAGCTTTAAATTTGACCTTCTGGCTCATCTCCCCGAGCCTGATAGGTTTGCTGTATGACGATTTATTTATATGTTACGTGGCAATTGTTTTGCAACGTACATTTTGTGCTCTTATCGCTAAACATATCCCCTGTAAAATGTTATCAGGCATTCGTATAAATGACAAACCTTGGATAGACAATGAACCTGCAGGGTATCTCCACAATAAAAAAGTCGCGATTACTTATAACGTACAAGAAAGCAATTAAACCGGGTAACAGAAAGTTAGTTCAGATGCCTCCATCATGCAAAAAAACAGTTAAAGAAGCGAAACTGCATTTTTTCTACTCGGTTCACAGGTTGGTTAACACCCAAAGGAATTATTGAAACTTGTCAGGATATCAACAAATAAGCAAAAATTGTTACGTAGGCATACTGCGTGCCATTCTTGACAGCAATGAACTGACTTCAGAATGACTTGGAAATGGTAATTTGTTTTAGTTTCAATCTCATTTTGTCCAGTACAGCTTGAGATACGATACACCGCACTCCTCGGAAACAAAATCACAGAACATGACTCTTTGAATCATGCTCTGTGAGTTGTGGTCTTATAATGTAACGCGTGCGATCTGATTGACCTGGGCGTGACAGCGGTTGCGCGAGGACTGCCTGGTTTACCGCTGAACTGGAACACCACTAGCTGCCACGATTTTTGGGCCCGTTCAACTTGTATTTCCTTGCCCTACCGGTTGCATTCTTTATGAGTTGGCGGGTTCGGGTCAGGCCCTTCTTGGACGATATGGATCAGTAGGTTGAGGCAGTAATAGGATGATATGCAGTGAGATCTATTTCCCAGATGTATACCTCTGGATTGCTCTGCAGCTATGGCGATGAATGTTCCGGAATTGT
>JAZHYW010023569.1:0-36867 GCA_037355805.1 Ixodes ricinus
GCCAGACACATATATGATCGATATGAGCTTCCCATAAAGCTAATTAGCCCGTTAAAGTTCCTTTCATATTTACTTACAACGGGAGAAGTTTGCATTTTTGCTTTCTTTAGGGTCTCTGCAGCGACGCGTACCGCGGCCAGTCATCAATCATTATGACGCCCTGACATTGCATGCGCACAGAAACAAACAAAAAAAGCGCCACCGGCGAACGTGGTCGAGCACTGCCCCCGTAATATAATTAAAATAAAGCAAAATTTCCGTGCAACTTATTTACTCACACTGTTACTTACATAGTGGCCGTTACAGGAGTGGGTTATTAGTAAAATTACCAAATTTTTAAACATCACGAATGATACGCACATGAATGATTTAGACACATACATTAAACGTATATAAATATAAGCGAACTAAAGAAAACGGAAAATAAATAAAGAAAAATATATTAGATGTATTTTTCTTTCATTTTTCAGTTGTTTTTCGCTGAATGATGGTTTGTGGCCGGAGTGTACTGCAGATCCAGGAGTCATAGAATTGTGGTGAATGTGGAACCCTTTGAGCGATCTGTGGATTAGTAGAGCGAGGAAAGAATGACGTCCTCATCTTCTTTTTCGGTTCTCGTGGCTTTGCTTCCTTTGAGTGCCCCTGTTGTTCTCAGTTGAGATGGCTTGTGACCGAAGCGATCCCTCATTAGCTGCTAGGGAGGTTTCAATTGTACTGTACTATTGGGGCTCAAAGTGAACCCTATTGAGGTCTTTGCGGTTTATGGGAAGCTTGCGACATCAGATGTATATATAAGGAGGGCACGGAATAAAAATCTTAGCTGCGTTTGAGACGGTGTCTAGTCCTCTTTCTCGTCCTCGAAGTTTTCCTTGCATACCTCAGTCTCAGGTTCCACTATGTATGATCTACACCAGCTCGCCTGCGCTTTGACCATCTTTTCGTTAACATTGATGTGTTGCTGGGCGAGGCCTTTCATGTCGGCTTCAAAACCTTAAAAGGTTTCGCATAGCAAAAACATTTTTCGAGATGTTGTTCCACTCAGCTGTGGACCTCGCAAAAAATGAATAATTAAAAATGTCGATCCGGGCTTTCATCGGCATCAGCATTTCAATATGACCGCCCCGAAGCGACTGGTAACTTTAGAGCTAATGTTGTCAATGTTGTCTGCAATATCATTAATATAACTTAAAAATAATACCGGTCCCAGCACGGACCCCTGGGGAACCCCCGACGTGACTTTTAATGTATTAGATCTAGCACCGTCAACTTCTACAAATTGAGTACGATTAGTGAGGTAGGCTCTGATCCATCTCAATACCTGTAAATTTATACCGGCGTCTACTAGCTTTTTAATGAGTTGTGCGTGTGGAACGCGATCAAAAGCCTTTGAAAGGTCTAGGCAGATTACATCCGTCTGTCCCCTCTCATTCAGCGAAGTCGTAAAATCGTGGATAGTTTCTGTCAGTTGTGTGACTGTCGATAGCCTCCGCCGGAATCCGTGCTGGTTTGGGTTAAAAGCGTTTGAACTTTCAAAGTAATCAAAGAGGTAACCCGATAATACATGCTCCAGTATTTTGCAACAGACGCAAGTGAGGGAAAATTGGACGGTAGTTTTCAATGTTATGTTTGCTGCCAGTTTTATGCACCGGGGTAACTTTTGCCGTTAGCCAGTCGGTAGGAAGAGTATGTTGGGCCAAGGATGCGCGGAATATGATTGTTAGATATTCAGACACCCATTCCGCATATCGTTTCAAAAATTTGTTAGGAACATTATCGGGCCCTTCAGACTTATGACTATCAATGTTCAGCAAAAGAGAAAAAATACCTGGTTGTGATATACAGATATCAAAGTCAGCCTGAGACGCCTCTACATGCACGCTTTCCAGACACTGTGCATCACAGTGCGACTCAAGAAACACAGAGTGAAAAAAAATCATTATATCGGGAAGCCATCTCACTAGGATCAGAGATAACTTCATTGTTCACGAGCACGTATTTTAAAGACTCTCGGGATGGGGCGAGGTGACGCCAAAACTTTCGTGGCGAAGTTTTCATGAATTGTGTTAGGGTGTCTGTGTAGTAGCTTTCCTTTGCTTGCGCTAACTTATCTTTCAAGGTTCGTGAAAGACTGTTAATCTCATTCTGATTTCTTGTCCTTATTTTTTCGCTTTCGTTTTATTTTTGGTTTTAGTTGAATAATTTCGCGGTTTATCCAGGGTTTTTTTTTTCGCACAAATTTTATTCTTTTTAGAACGAATCGCTCGAGACAGTAGTTGACGATACTTTTAAACTGACGCCACAAACAATTCACATCCATCGCCCCATCAAATGCACACAAAGATATCTCCAGATAATCCAAAATGCTTACATCATCAGCTCTACTGAAGTCCCATACGTAGATGGGTGACTTTGTTTTATTGCGTTGCGGTAAAACGTTTCTCATGCACAGCAACACAAGCTTATGGTCCGACAGGCCATCTTCCACTGATACTGAGTAGTCTGACGCATGACCATCAAGAAAAATAAGATCGAGTAATGATTCTGCAGTTTTCCCACATCTCGTATTCTCGTTTACAATCTGTACAAGTCCATTTCCAAACGCAATGTCAAGAAGAACTTCCGAGTTTTTTTACATCAGTTGACCCCGTTTCCAGCTGATCCCAATTTATTTCTGGAAGATTAAAATCCCCGGCAATAATGACGCGAGAGTTGACCTGAATCTGATTTGTTAAATAGTCTTGAATAGCCTCTAAGAAAGAGACAGGGGAATTTGGGGGCCTGTACACAGCGGCAACGATAAAATTAATGCCGCAGAAATTTATTTTGCTCCAGACACTTTCGTTATCTGGGATGTCGGGCATTCGAACAAAGTCGATACTTTCTTTCAGTATTATAGCAACACCCCCACCACGTGCAGTGCGGTCATTACGCATCATTTTGTATTTGGGGGAAGCAGTTCACTATCTGTTATTTCAGGGCGCAGCCAAGTTTCAGTAACTATAACCACATCCGGACCATAGTGAATAAGCAAGTGCTCTAGATCCCCAACTTTATTGGCAAGACTACGTGCGTTCACATTAATCAGCTTGAATTCCCTGCTCGAGCTATTCGACTGTCATTCGTACGTGCTTCGGTTTGCTGCACCTGAGGCGAGCTTTATCCTACAATTATTTTCGTCATCCCAAGAATACGATTCTTTATCGATCACAATCTTATCGTGGACTAGTCTAACATACACCCCCTTAGCTCTGTCGCCTCTTGTGCTCTCCCATAATTGCTTTCGTTTTCTTAAGGTGACCGGGGAATAATCGTTAGACACCGATATTTTGGTCTCCTTTTAGTTTTCGGCAATTTCTAAACACTTCAAGCTTATCGTTATAGTCATAAAACTTTATGATAATAGACCATATGCGAAATGTAGAGCGCCATCTAGTAGCGCGCCGAGAACTACGTCCGCCATTTTGGTAGCGGCGAGAAAACGAAACCAGTGACCCGACCGGCAAAGACCCCATGTAAATAAGCGACCGCGCTTCGTGCGAGAGATGCGATGCCAACGCGTTGCTGCGTTCCGCTGCGGATGCAGCGATAAACCTTCGATTCGTGCGTGACGTGAACGCAAACGTGAACAGGGTTCACAGTTTTTTCTTATTTTTATTTGTTACTTGAGACGCAGCTTTTGACAAAAACAATCGGTGACAACGCGAAGAAACATGCGGACGTTATCGCGCGGCGTGAAGCCATTTACAACTACTTGAACTGGGCCACTAATCTTTTCACGAAGTTGTACCAAATTTGTTTCTGAACTTTTTTTCTTCTTTTATGCACGTTGTAGTGTCGGCCTGACGTTTTTCTTGATGCGCAAGCAGCTCAATGTATGCGGACGAGACCAAGGCTGTTAAGCGAGGCAAAAAGATGACAGTTTTAATCATCTACGCCACCAACCATAATTGAAGATGCGTATGGTTAACAGTGAACAACAAAAGCTGAAAGCACAACAAAGCCCTCATTTTAATGTCATATATTAAAAAATAATAATTACTTTGGAAAGCCAGAAAACAATCTCATTGCTTTGCAGCGATTTCTATACACTTGATCTGGCGTCGGTAAACGAGGTTTGTAAAACACCTCTAAAACTAAACAGGAGAGTTTGTTGATATAATATTCTTGAATATTTAAAGCGCGGTCATGTAGAATAGAAAACACAACAGACACGGACGACGTGTCTGTTTGCTCAACACTCACAGAGACGAGGATTTTGCTGTCTTTTTTTGTCCGAACGCCACGTTTGATTACATCGAACGTGGCGTTCGAACTTCAGGTTCATCGCAGTGGCTAAAACTTCGATGTCGGCGGCGGCGAAAACTTACGTTGCGGACGTCGAATGGAGCAACACGGGCGGTGCCAACTTCATTTCACAATCTCCTTTTCTTTTTTTTCTTTTGTTATCGCAGCCGAGGTAAAAATTTTGTTTAGTGCAAAGAAGCTCGGAGGGTAGTTTTGAGAAAGTCAATGCAGTTATTCTGCCAGGGTTGAACAGATCTTCATTAATAGCGCAACATCCGTCAACTGTGCTTGAGGTCAATGCTATCTGAAACCAATTTAAACTCTTTGCAACGCCTGAAAAATATTGCCCAGGGCACAGTTTCCTTTAGAAGAGCACAGAGCTTTCCACCAAAAATACTTTCGCCAGTAACAACTAAAAAAATAATAAAACTAACCTTGAGTCGCATGTATTGGCGTGGAGCAGTCTACCGCTAAACAGTACGACTTCATGCGTATTCGCATCGAAAAAGAATTAAAAGTGTCCTCAGAGATGAAAGGCATGACGGCCTAGTCCTTTGTCCACGTTGGGTGATCGGAAGTCAGAAAACAATAAAGTTTCCGAATCGCACTTAGTGGCAGAGCGTCCATGCCCTGGAAATGCTGAGAAACCGAAACTCAAGATACTTGACGCTACCAAGATGGCCGCGTGCACAGTGCTGCCAGACCACCAAGCAGTTTCGCATATGGTCTATTGGTCTTGCTATGTTCGCGCTTTTTTCTCCCAAGTCTATGAATTCGTTCAATCGTGTTTACCTTAACACCCATGTGGTTTTCAAAAAGGTCAGTCAGAAAGGTAAATTTCCGCGCAGTTCGACGACGGCTCTAAACATATCTCCTTGTACAAAATATACTGATCTCCAATGGCATCTGCTGTTAAAGGACAACTCCGCTATTCCAAAACTTTTAGGCTTACATGCTGATTGCATTTCCCAAAGCACTACTAAACAGCCCTACGTCTTCGGATTCGCGAAATGTGGCATATTATTTGTGTAATCTTAGTTTAAACATAAGCAGATACCGAAACCGAAACTTTGGTTGCGACAGGCAACATTGGCCTTGTGTCGTCAGAGCCATGTCCACGTCACGTCGAACCACGTGGTCCGAAAGGTCGCGTGTTCCTCTACGCGACGGCGGGCGAATGTAGAGCAAAGAGCTAGTGTCGTCTGCTCCGCACTTTTCGCCGATGCAGTTTGCTACGACATCCAACGACGTCTGCACCACTGCGGCCCCAGCTTGCGCTTCTTTACAAAAAAACAAACAAAAAAAAAGTTTTTCCAAACGCATATTTCGGAAGTATTTGTAAAAGCTGAGGAATACTAAGCAACACATGTATATGCACGAGCGTGTCACAGTCAATTTCCGAAGAAACAAATGAACTGTAGCAGAGTCAACAGCGTAGTGCATTCGCTTGTCCTTACGTTAACGTTGATGCAATAGAGCTTAGTTACATCAACCATCGCACAGCCCACGAAGCTCTGCTGTGATGACGTGCGTGCCAAATTATGGTTCCTCCTACACGCCACAATAATGTGTCGCCGAAAGGTTGACGACAGCAAAGATTTCAAGCAGGAAGGGACCATCCATATTACGTGGACACCGCGCGTAAAAAGTCATTGGTACATCGTAAGCTCGTTCCATTTCGTTAACAAGCATCCCATGCAATCTTGTTGAACACATAATATTTTCTCACCTTGTAAACTTAGAAATGAATCATTTTTTTCACTCCAGTTCAGCACGGATTTCGTGGATCATCGTCATGTAAAACGCAGCTTCTATCGTTCACCCACGACATTGATTATATCGTTGACCAAGGCTCCCAGATGGACTGCATGCTTCTTGAATTTCGCTAAGGCGTTCGATAGAGTGTCATAAACTATTACTACTGAAACTTGCTAAACTTAACATTGACCCCAACGTTCTTGCATGGATTCAATCTTTTCTTACTAATTGTTCACAATTTGTAACAGTCAAAATTGAAAACTCTCCACTTGCGTCAGTAAACCCTGGTGTTCCCCAGGGGTCTGCCTTAGGTCCCTTACTATTATTAATTTATATTAACGCCCTACCAGTTAATATGTCTTCGTCCGTCTGTCTCTTTGCTGACGATTGTGTAATATACCGTGAAATTCGAAGTAACCATGACATTTCCACTCTTCAGTCTGTTACTAACTCTGTGTCTCATTGGTGTGAGTCGTGGCTAATGAAACTTAACAATAGTAAATGTAAACACATGAGAGTATCCCGCAAACCTAATGAGAGCCCTTTGCAACCCACACCAACAAGGTGTGGTTAATATCTTATGGTATGTTCTTGCTAGCCTACAGAACAATGTTTTGTAATACATTATTAAAACTAAGAATCAAAACAGCATGCTAAATTATTCACAATTGAAAAGCAAGTGTTGGGCAGTGGTGGTTTATCTTTAAAGGGATGCGGAACCGAAATCTGGATTTCACAAAACAAGGCCGGAGCGAAAGGCAGGAAGCTACAGACCTCATAACATCACTCATGCAGCGATATTTCGAACGGTTGGCCGTATTTTTGGAAAAGAAGGACGCGAATGAACGAAGCCGACGAGGCCGACAAGACATGCCACGTCGCGATTCTCATTCACTGTCCTCTTCGCTCGTCCCCTCGAGGAGGAGAAAAGCCAGGCCGCTTTCTCTCACTCTCAACTGCTCCGGAAGAATGCCTACGTCACATTCTTCGCCCAGTCACGCATTTCTTTTCTTAAAAATGTTGGAATGTTGCCGTAGGAGTGGTGTTTTGCGGTTCGTAGCATGTCGTTGAACGCGCGCCTGCTGCCTTATTTTCTGAAATTCGAATTTCGGTTCAGCATCTCTTTAAAGTAGTACAAGCCAGAATGACCATTTTCTGAGCCAATCAAGTAAGAGCTATGTCAGCACATATTGTTTCCTTTCTCTAATTTACCAGAGAAAATTATTCCTCGGTGTAGAAGTAGCGTTTTTGAAAATTTGCTGCAAATGAAACCAGCATACATGGCATGTGAATTCAATGCCTGCGCTCAACAAAAGTTAAAGCAAATTTTGCTTTTGACATCTCATATGCAACATTTTTTAGGTAGTCGGTATGACTCATTTTGTCTTGTTAAAGCTGCTGATGCTGTCTGCAGCATTGTCTGAAATACTTTTATAAAAAAAATATTTGCCTTATTTATCTCATAACGAAATTCAACAAAAGTCACAAGTCAGATTGGTATATATTCATGGTAGATGCCAGACACAAGGAACTGATAATCGATGAGATTATTTGGATCCCTGAGATCTCCATCGTTATACAAAATTTGGCGACTTAATTAAACTTACAGTGCAAAGGAACAAACAAGCAGACCGAGTGAGACACAAATAAACAAGGACAGCGCTGTCCTTGCTTACTTGTGTCTCACTTTGTGTGTTTTATTCCCTTTGCGCTCTACGTTTGTATAATGCATCACCAACTCGCCCAAGCTTCCATCCTATCAACAATTGGTGGCTTTACAAAGAGATTATTTACTACTGGGATGAGTTGAGCTAGTTGGTTGTGATACATTGCGGGTGGAACCAGCTGAACAATGAAAGGAGAAACAGAAAAGACACCCTATCGCTGGACTACCAACTATTTTAATAAATCGTCCTCCTCTTCTACTAAATATTTTGCGTATCAATTTTTTTCTTATTTTTTTCCTTTTTTAACTTTTTTTCTTATTTCTATTTTTGCTTAGCAGAGAGGGCGCCCTTCAGAAAGAGCTTTTCTTGCGGTTGCAGGATTATTGAGGCGGAGCTCACACAGTTTTCTTCTTCGTTCTCTATAGCCAAGGCCTCCAACATCTCCCTTGCAAGCTGGTTTTTGTGGTGTCCTATGATGCTGGCTTGCTCAAGCTTGGGTTTGCACTTGCAAGTTCGACAATGGGCAGCGAGGTGTCCTGGTCCCGCGAGATTCTTAACGTTGGCCACATGTTCACGTGCACGGTCGTTTACGCATCTCCCGGTCTGTCCAATATAGCATCGTCCACATGTTAATGGTATGCTGTATACGACTTCTTTTTGGCACGGAAGGTATTTTGTCGTGTGTCGAGTGTCACACATGTGTTTCTTGTCCGTTTGTGTCTGGTTGATCCTGCGGCATAAGAAAGAGCTTTTCTTGCGGTTGCAGGATTATTGAGGCGGAGCTCACACAGTTTTCTTCTTCGTTTTCTATAGCCAAGGCCTTGAAATGTGTAAGGCGTTTGAGAGAAAAATAAGACATGTTTTCTTACTCCAAAAATTAACTACACATTACAGTGAGCTCATACTTTGTCAGAAGGTAACACTAGTGGTTGGACCTAAATGTGAAGGTTTTAGAGCTTAGAATTATCCTATTCATAAGTTCAAAGCAACTTTCAGGAATTTTCAGTGAGAAAATAGGCCAATTTCTGGCATTGGATGCTATTCATCTCCATGTACTTCTGGCTCTGTTGACCGTAAATGTATGATAAAAAATTTAAAAAAATTACTTACAGCTACTTGTTCCGACCATTGGCGTTACCTTTCGATGGAGTTTGAGCTCGCCACAATGTCTACTTTATCTTTGTCTTCAGAAAACATAACTTACTTTTCTCGCATGCTCTCAGTACTACTTCGGGCGCTTCGTGTTTACCATTGCCATTCAACATTTTGTTTGTGTTGTATAAACGTACCGAAAAGTATTTGATTATATTTGTTCATACTTTCTATTTCACACGTCACAGTGGTTATATGTCTCGCAAGTGTACCGAAAGTGTCCTCCGTGCTTTCAGGTGTCACCACGAGCTCTCAGAAAATTATTAATAGAGACGAGGGGCACGTCTATGAACAGCCCAGGAATAATGCTAGAGAGCACATGCTGACAATGTAGCCAAGTCCGTGCCTCATAGGTTAAGACTGAGGTGGACAATAGCATGTCTGCAAATTTTTTAGTAAACGCAAGAATTGTATTCGTTTGGCAGACGAACTTGCACACCATATTGAGATAGTGTTTGTTACTCATAATTTGCTCATTATTTTCATCCGGTGCCATGCACTAGTCAGGAAAGGAGGCTGTAGTACATGTCCAGTGTACAGGCTGCAAATACACATGGAGGTCCAGATGAAACATGGGAGCTTGGAGGTACCGTGTAAAGTGGCTCTTGTCTTGACATATCAGCGACAATGTACTGCAGAGGTGCACGAACGTGATGCATTCCGTCTACTGATCGATGTTTCAAAGAATCAACTTATGTGAGTTAAAAGTAAAAACAAATTAACACATGCTTTTGCCAACCTTGGTGTATGTTACCCGAGACACGTCTGACTAGCGCAACAGCCAACAGATGGTGACAGTGATTCACAAAGCCAAATAAAGCAACAACACAAAGCAGCTCTTCTCTCTCTGTACCAAAGCAGGCAGTCTTTTGAAGTCGGAAATACGCTTTCGATTGGAAAATACTCTGTTTTTGCAGAGGCCAAGAGGAGTTAGTTCTTAATTGCCTTTACTTTGCCACTGCTGTTGCCATCTCTGGGCTCTTATGCCAGTCGCATATGTGTCTGCCGATGGACACCGTAGCTACTCCATTTGAGCGTAACGTGGCAAACCAACAAAGCTGTTACAGGCAATCGGAGTGTCAAAAAGAAAATCAGTTTATGTAGTGCCTTCAAAAGGCAAACAGGGCATCGGGGCCTCCCTATGGATCAGCTTTGATTTTCAGCCGTTAAGTGTCACAGCATGGACAACTGTTGCCAAATCAATCAGCGTTTCCCCGATGCTGATGACTACACTATTTTAGCAGACTCTTTTAATAGTTCTTTTATCAGTGGTGTTAAAGGATTAAGAGATAAAATTATACCAGTAGAAACAAAAAATAACGCTCCCAAGTTCAGTAACAAAAACTCGGCATATTTGCCTCTAATGTGTGAGGACGATCTTGTAACCATCATAAATTCTATGTCCATAACAAAGTCACCAGGTATAGACAAAATACGTGTGCGAGATTTACGTTACAATATAAATAATCTCAAACAAGTATTACTTAAAATAATTAACGGTTCTCTTACTACAGGAAAAATTCCAAAAGAGCTGAAAGTGGCAGTAATTAGGCCTCTTTACAAAGGCGGTAATAAAAAGGATTTAGGGAGTTACCGACCGATATCAATATAGCCAGTAATTTCACATATCATGGAAAAAATGGATTCAGATAAATATGAATACCTTCTGTGAAAAATGTTCCCTTATTACTGACTCCCAGTATGGTTTTAGGAAAAATAAAAGCACAACAGCACTTTTGGAGGATTTTTCGGACCGCATCAACGATCCATTAGATAACAATAAAATTGCTCTGGCCTTATTCTTAGATTTATCGAAAGCTTTCGATACCATCGATCATGCGTTACTTTTAGAAAAACTTGAAAGAATAGGCTTTAGAGGACCATTTTATGATTTGTTTCCATGACTACCTCACTGACAGATTTCAATTGGTGAAAATAGAAAATTGTGTAAGTGCTAAAACTCGGGTTCAGTGCGGTGTACCTCAAGGGAGCACTTTGGGCCCGTTGCTGTTTAATATTTACATAAATGAGTTAAGTCTTTTACCGCTACAGTCTAGAATCTTTTTATATGCAGACGATACGGTTCTACTATTACCATATGACATATACGAAAACGCAATTCCAATATTTCAAAAGGACGTGGACATGTTATTGCAGTGGTTTTCTGACAATATTATTTCAGTGAATAGCAACAAAACAAAACTTCGTGTTTCCGTAATCCCCATAAACAGGTGAAGCTTACGGCAGACATTTATTTAAATTCGGGGCATGGCAACTCTTGCAAAAGTATAGCACTTCCATACGAACAGTCTGTAATGTACTTAGGCATATTTTTTGACGAACATATTTTATGGAACCATTACATAGAATTTATTAAAAAAAGGCTTCGCGTAGTATCAGCGTATCTTTACCGGTTAAAGAGCGTTTGTGGTATAAATGTTCGTAAAACTGTTTTTATGGCCTCAGGAGAGTCGATCTTGCGATACGGTATCACTGTTTTCGGTCAATGTGCAGGAAATAAAAAACTAGGAATAGATAGACTACTTAAACAGATCGCGAGTAACGTTGCGTATGGAACTAGATATGATAACCTAGTAATAGATATGAAAATGAATGAACTAAATATAATGTCTTTTTCTAAACTGTATGAATATGTAATATTAACACGGCATTACTACGATAAGAGCTCGAAAATTGAGGTCAAAAAGAGAAATCTGAGATGCACTGAAAGGTACGTATAATACCCAGAATATTTACGAACTACGGAAAGAGCATGAAACGGCATTATATCCCTTCCCTTTTTAATAAATTACCCGATAATTTGATTGGTATATCATCCATGCGAACGGCAAAGAAAGCTCTTAAAAATGGTGTCTAGAGTGTAAAACCTGATTTCCCTGTTGTTTAGTGTGTTTTTTCCTGAGTCATTTCTGTGTTATGCGATGTTGGTTTTCAATTATTGTCTATTATGGTATGTTTCACGTAAGGTCGTACGGTGTTTAGAATTTGTTAGTATTTCAGTGTTCAGCGATTTGTTTGATTTTCATGTGGAGAGTAGTTTCATTTACATGGCGCAAATATTGCTGTGTTTTACAATTTTGTTTAATTTCTTTATTTATAGTGTTACTTGTAATACTGTGTTCTATTCCTTTTATTTGTTAAGGTTTTGGTCTGCCTGGTCCCACGGACAAGCAATCTTCTTTGCTTTTGTGGGCCAGTTACTGTAAGTGTCTTTTTCAAAGGAATAAAAACTTATTATTATTATTATTATTATTATTATTATTTCTTTCGTGTCAGATAGAACTCATGGAGTAAGCTCATTTGCGCTAGAGGTCCAGCCAACCAAGCCCCCTGCCATTAGTTTCCTGTTAGCATTTAGAAATGTTTTCAATGGATGTGCGAAGGCAGCGAAAATGCAGCAAGCATCATGCTCATGTGCTGACTCTATGGAAATATTTTTCCTTGTGATATTTTATTATGTATTCTGATGTTCTATCCACTTTTTAGTGAATCGCTTTCCCTGTGGTATGCACAGTTGCATATCTTTGTTCTTGGCATATTCCCCATCGCACATCACGCTGTTACCTTTGGAAACATTTGTTGTGATATTTTATTTTTAATATCATAGTGGGTCTTTTCTTATGATGTACTTAACTGAGCATCTTTTTTTCACCTTCTCCTAGCGTATCATAGGGAACATCATACTCCCTATGATACACTACGTCACATGCCTTTGTTTTTTTAATATTCAGTTAGGTATTTTAACATACTAGTCATTTTGTAGTCTTTTGCCCGATGTGCTAAGCTGTACGTCAACTTCCCAAATAAAGCTTTCAAATATAGCTCCTACCATTGTCGAGCAGATTTTACTTGAACATGCATTCTTCCCAAAATGGTAAATAATCTGATGATTTGATATCATTTGTTAAACATAATGGGAAAGACAGCTTCTAGTATGACAATGACAAGAGGACACACATTATGAAACGAAAGCTGACTTACAACTGTGGTGTGCTGTTGGCACACCTACGATCAGCCATGAGTGGCACCAGATAGTTGCACAGTTCGCACCACACCGTTGGCGAGAACTTTCGTGTGTGTTTCATCTGCTTAATAAGATATATTTCCTTTTATCCTTTTCGTATACTATTAAAACTACAGTTTAGTCAGCTTCATCCTCTTGCGTGTTTCTCTTATTCATTGTCATACTTAAAGCTGTTCTTTTTCCCTTCATGTTTAGTTCATACTAACTGGCCCAATTTGCTATGTAGAAAATAACAAAAGTAAGGTGTAGTACCTTACTCTTGGTATTTTTTTATGTTTCACTAAACATAATTGTTTCTTATGCTTATAGCCTTAGCCGGTTGTCTCTTCCCACGGTTTCATATGGACACTGATTTTCAATGTCACTCATTTGACCAAGTGCCCATGTTAAAGCGCTCTCCAAAGGTAAGGTCATCGTCACAATCTTTACTAGTGTTTGGGAGGAGGCTGAGTGGGCTGCTGGCTGTTTAGTTAGTATTCCATCTCGTTGCAGTAGCATTTGTAAAGCTGATATCTTGCTTACATATAGTTGAATTTTAATGAGAGCTTTAGTTGTGACAAAACAATCCTGCAACCCCATGCCTGGAAGAAAACCAGTGAGATATTATGAATGCATCATGTGAGCTTGTGTCTATACTTGGGACCTTCATTGGGGACCAGCATGATCAGGGAACCGAGAATGCTGAACCTTGTGAGGCAAGCAAGATTGTGTGCAGTGCTGTGATTAGCATCCATTGGTGGAAAGCAACAGGTTCTGTGCTGTGATCACTGTAAAAATCCATGGAAGAATGTGCCGTGATATGTGTGCCTTCATTTTTCGGCGACTGCGGTCATTGAAACGATGACGGTTGGTGAATTTGCACAAATGGAATAGCCATCAAGCAAGAAATGCGTGATTGTGGTAGGCCTGCAATAGTATTGCCTCCACTGGAATACTGCCCCCTCCAAGAACCTAAGGAATTATATGACCGTGCCAGTGGCGTCTACATGCTTATGTCATCTATTACGTACAACACCAACAAGTTCCTGTAATGTGAGTCCATCTTTTGTCTTTCTATCATTCACGTTTTAAGATGTCTGGTTATTGTACTGCCGCTTTGAATGTAAACATATTCGACAGAGATCTGTCTGGTTAGGAATAATAGGCTGACTGAAAAAGATTGGAACTCTAACCAAGCTTGAATAAAACCAAATGCCCTACATTTCGGGACCAGCTCGGTCCCTTAGTCACAGGTGACTATGGGTTGGGCGAATCTTCTTCGTCGTCTTCATCTATATCATCTTAATGATATTCAACTTCATCAAGAATATCCGACACAAACAAAGTAATTAAACCATCCAAAAATAATTGTTTTGGATGGCTTAAACAAGAACAAGTTTGAATAAAAAATCCCTACCACTGCCTAGGCGCCGAACAAGAGCAGCACGAGAGAGAGCGTGGTTCGACTGTGGTTCATACGTGAGACGTCACGACAAAGATTATCAGCTGCGACCAAGATGTCCGATGGTTTCTAAAAAGCACGGCGGAGGCTCGGGGTAAATGCATTCTAAAATCAACACCATCGGAATTATGAACTATCTTCTAAATCCACCGATTTTTGTAAATCGTTGTTTTTTTAGTGTTTTTTTTTCTGCTCGTAGTTTTATTGTTTACTGTTTTCAGTCCCCGCACCTCAGAGTCGAAGGTCAGCGTGCGAGGATCCGGGCACTCGGGGTAGTTGGGAGGGATAAGGTTTCTTAGGATTGTCTGTCGTCCTCGATAGATGAATGAAAGGTTTTTCAAGGACTCGTATCAGCTAATGCGTTCGTGGAGAGAAAGTTGGTTTACTTGTTGGACACACCGTTTGTTTTTGTTTATTTTCGGGAGTGCTCCCGGTTCGGCTGGAAGAAGAGCTTGGGAGATTGCCTGTCGGGATCGCGAGAGAATGCCGAGGAAAACTGATATAAGGTTGAGACGGGGTGAAAAGGCTGGCTTGTTCTTGAGAGCACGGTGTATCTGTCCACTCGTAAATATGTTTTGTCTTCTCATTATCACCATCCTGTGTCACATCGATCTGACGATACGTCTCTTATTCGATCATCGTCATCGACGCAATCATCACGGGAGGAAGAACCTTTATCCCTCTTAGGAAACTTGTACGAACAAAAAGCGCCATTATAAACGGGAGCGAAAAGAAGTAATGGTAAGAAGCATCTTTAGCACTTCCAAAAGTAGTCAGATTACTGTTGCGATTACTTTTCGATAAATGTAACCAAATGATTACAAAATTCATCCAAAAGTAATTGATTACAAGTAGTTTGGTTACCTCTAATGAGTACAGTACAGGTCTGAAAGTATACTCGTTTGCAAGTACGACCTGAAGGCGCCCTGAGGGTGCACTCGCAAACGTGTATACGGGAACAATGCGGACCGCAAGTTCGTCTGCTTCTTTTGCAGGGGTTGTGGAGACGTCAGAACGCCGAGCTCTGATAGGCTCTGATTGAAGGATAGTGGGTAGACCTGAAGGCAGCTTGCTTTGAGGTCTGCCCACTGATCCTCCCCTCAGAGCCAATCAGAGCTCGGCGTCTTTCTGACGTCACCGTAACTTCCGCGCAAGAAGCAGACGACTTGGTCTCCGCATTGCGCACGTTTCCTGGAGGTTAGGAAATAACACGGACGTGTCCTGTCTTGTTCGACATATAAGCCCCCAAAGCGAACATGCACATGGTGGCACGCTGCGTTCGCTCGATACCACCAAGAAGACAAGGCCTGTGGCATGACGTCATCGTTAGTGGATCGCCGACGCGAGCCGCAAGCAGAAAGCACGCCGAAGCTATAGACTATAAGCGCCGCAATGCGGCAGACTCGTCCGTCTTGGCGTATGTCGCACTCGTCACGAGAAGCTACGAGACGCGCTGTCGACGATGCTGACGCCGCGCGGACTCACTTGTGATGACGTCAGAGGGCAAAAGCGCCCAGGCCTTGTCTTCTAGCTGGTATTGGCCGTACACGATATAGCCGTTTGTTTCCACGACATAGCCGTTCGTTTCCTCCCCCTTGAACTGGTGTACGGTCGCCGTTAAGAAAAACCTCGCTACGAGAACAAATAAAAAAAAAGAGCACGAACACCGTTCTATTTATCGGTTTCCTTTTTCTCTGCGTTTTCTCAGAATCGGCTCGCGCGCGCGCCCTTTCAGAGTATTTCGCGCGGTGTTTTTGTCCATATACACCTTTTCCACAAGCGCGCAGCCATCCTGAATGTCGCCCCTTCTTGTATGCGGTAAAACATCGTTTTCATCTCTCCACGTCGCTGGAACGTGTTCTATAGCCCCACCTATATTTTCTCGCATATTCCAGGTTGAAATGATTTATTCTTTTATCGACCCGCATACCAGATGCGGAACCCACGTGACTCAGAACGACAGAGAACAGAAAACTCCTATAGAAACTGATGGAAGTAATCTTACAGGTGGAACAGGGAAGCCGCACATGCTGATTCCCTGAGGTGTTAGCCGCATATTTTTTTATGTTTGTTTTCTTTCTGAACTGGAATGGGAGTGAATCTTGTTGCCGATGTTTTCTTCGGGACAAGGAGTTTCCACTTAAAAAAGAAATTGGATTTTGTTGCGTGTGGGTTTGGGACTGCTTTCGTCCATTTGTATATCGTGTATCTATAGGGTAAGTCGGGACTCAAGTGCCCTGATGTGTCTGCGTTTGTCGGCAAAGGGTGAATTTGATCAAGGAGCTTCAGTCCGGACTTGTATTACAAACAGGTCGTGATATATCAATATAACATTAATGAAACTTCCGCGTCGTTTGTGTTTCATTGGCCTAATTTCTTAGATCCTTAGATATCCGAACTACGCGTTTTGTATGTCACCCGTAAAAGTAGGGACAATTCGTTCAAGGTAAGCCTATCCGGAGAAGGCGCGACATTTATTGGGAAAGTCGGTGAAGCATAAAATTTCATAAATTACAGAAATAAGGAACAGGCGAGCTGGTGAACTTTCGACATCAAATAAACCCGAGCCAGATTTACAGCAAAAAAAAAAAGGGAAAGACAGAAACACGTTTTACCCCTTTTTGTTTCCTATTCTTAAGTTTCCACAACGTTGACATAATTTCGCTTGTTTTTGAGTGAAATGAACCCTCTGCTGTATTATTTGAATGCCGTAAAATTTCTGGGACTGTCGCAATGCTGTCGCATTTCTATGTAGTCTGCAACGAAGCACCATAAAGACAGAACCCGGTGTGTTTTATTTTTTTGCTTTTCTTAATTCTGAATTTGCCACGGTGTTTATTAAGCTCTGCTCACTAAATCACTGCACGCTAAAATCAGTCAATCTGTGCGCTATAGGAATGCCATAGGAACACGGTTGTCATCAACGTGGACATAAGTTCATATTTAATGTACGCGAACACAAAGATGGATGTGATAAGTAGCATCTGCCAGACCAGCCATACTCGTATACCTACGCCTGCCCACCAGACAAGCTCACCTGGGCTATCGCTCAGGGGGACCTAGCGTCAGCATGACCTAACTACATCTTATACTATTTTGTTGAATTTATATCGAGACACTCGACAACCAAATGACATGTAATAGGGAATGTTGGCAAATCGTTTTCGCAATTGTGACAGTCCATAGTGTGCGCGCTCTTCAACCGTGCTTCAAAATGATACCCCAACTACAGATAATATAGTCTTTTTCCATGAAAATGTGATCTGCTACAACTCCTCGGTAATTATTGGTTCCGGTCAAACTCAAGCTTGGCGCAGCGTTTCTTCGAATTAACTTTCATCCAGTAAGCTTTTGTCTGTTGAGCTTTGCTCCGATAAGCATTTGTCCGGTGACCATTTGTCGAACGAGCTTTTGTCCTATAAGCTTTTTGTCCGATGACCTGAGGTCGAGGGAGCTTTCGTCAAATAAGCGTTTGTCCTGTACGGTGTTGTCTGCTGTACTTTCGTTCGATCAGTTGTAGTCCGGTACCTTTAAGCGCCGTTCACACACTTGCAACCGAGTACGACCGGGAGAAACAAGACCGGTTTTAAGCCTCTTGCGACGTCTTAGGACCAGCTCCGCAACAGCGCATTTGGTCCTAAGAAGTCGCAAGAGGCTTGAAACCCGGTCTTGTTCCTCCCGGTCGTACTCGGTTGCACGTGTGTGAACGGGCCTTTACTCGAGTGAACTTTTGTACAGATAGCTTTTGTCTACGGAGCTTTCGTCCGATAAGTCTTTTATCCTGTGACCTTTGGTCGATTGAGCTTTTGTCTGGTAAGCTTTTTTTATCTCTCTTTAGCTTTCGACGGACGAGCTTTTGTTCGGTGACCATTTGTCGACTGAGCTTTATACGGTGAGCTTTTGTACAATGTAACTTTTTTCGGTGACCTCCTGTTGAGCAATCCTTTGTCCGTGAGCTCTTTTTTGTCCAGTGGCCTTCTGTCCGGTGGCCTTTCGCCCAGTGGGCCTCAGACGATACAAAGTGGAAAAACGTGAAAAACTTACCGGGGACCACACATAGAAAATATCGTCATGTGCTGCTTAGGTCAGCGACAAACAGACAAAAAAAAAACGCAAGAAAAAAACATGCTTTTCTACGAGATAGTCCGGAAATGGTTTTGCAGCGAAGCGCAGTCGATTATGGGGAACACATTTTCTCGTTCTCTGAGCCGCGAAAGAGCGACGCTGAACGTTTTACTGATCATTTCCGCCGTCCCCCAATCCGCTACGAGATCCGGAACTGCGGACAAGGCTGTTGGCGCGCATGGGCAGAAGTTTTAAAAACAGTAACAAAAGCTGCTTTCTCGTTCCTTCTTCTTATCGAGACGAGTTCCCGTGACGGGTTCCATGGGTTTGAAAGGAACACGTTCCCGTTACATTTCTAAGATGGGAAAGGGCCGCTACGTTCACGTTACGTTTTTGTAATTTAATTAAATATTGTAATAGATAACTCGTAATTAAAGGAAAAAAAGATACCAGCGCGTGAAAACTATCCACACGGAACTACGTGTCGAGTACAAAGAATCATGTATGTTGCAGTTCTTTGTTTTCGACTATCTCACGGACACTTCCCCATACGGTGAAGTCGGAGGTTGAAATAGTCGCTGACAAAAAGCTTAAATGCCTACTGAATTCGGGTAAAATGGCAAAAAGGCAAGCCGTTCCCCCTGCCCTTCCCTCAAAAACGGTGCGAGTTCCTGTTCCAGTTCCACCGACGCAAGAATGAAACAACTGCGTTTCTCCGTTCCTCCTAAAAGAAACGCGTACAGAAACGTCTTAGAAACGCCGTTACCAGAACCGCACAGAGCGGCGTCGCCGTTGCGGAAAGTGTAGTTGAGGGGGAAACACGCTCCAAGAAAACTCTATCGCCGCTATGGCAGGTTAAAAACCGACGACCAGACTCTACCGTGTGTCTCAAGTAGCGGCCAGGCTCTTTAAATCGACCGCAAAATTCGGTTTCTTAACCTACCGCGCTACGATTTTGTGCAGCGTTCCACACATGTGGCGCGTTCTTTCTATAAAATTTGCAAAGAGCGAACTTACCTGAGGAAAAAGTAAAGAAAGAAAAAGGCTCAACTCCTATGGAAACGCAGCGAAGTCACCGGTGTTTGCTCCGCTGAAGTGGAAATAGTGAAGGGCTTCGCGCGAGGAGCTTGTATTTTTGTACGAACCGCGACCGGCACGACCGGCAGGCAACGCGCGCGGCCGAGCTCTCCTCGACCTGTGATTGGTCTGTCGGTGCGGTCTGTTGGTGCGGTCGCTCCCGTCCGTCCCGAACGTAGCGAAAAAGTTCAGCCCGGCTCGACTCCTTGCGTTGCGAACGAACACGAACGAAACGGCCGTTCGGCGCTTCGTTGCTATGGCAACTCGTCGTTCCAACCGGTTGCATTCATTTGTAAGCGTTTTGATCGCTCCGAACGCAAGTGTGTGAAGGGGCCTTCGCGTGAAACAGCGACGACGATGGCATGAAGGCGTCTGGAGACTGCCCCCAGAATGTGCATGCTGAGCGGAACGTGCCGTGCATCAAGTGTGTCGTTGCGGATTTTGAGTTCGACATATATGACTACCCACCGCCAGGAAGGAATTGGTTACGGGGAGACGCAAAGACTAGTCTCGACTTGTTCTCAGTGACTCAGTTTATCGACTGAGGTGGCCATTTACCGTGACTGCGAAATTCCGGTGTTGAACAGCGCGCGTCTTCTAAAACTCTTAGAGTTGTATCATTAAAAAAATAGAAGTATTAGTATTTGGAGGTGTTGCATTTGGATAAATGCTCATTGTTTGCGCGAGGGCGAATTACGTCACTGGGACTTATCAAACGTCAACACATCATTGTTGACGAGATGGTTGGGTGAATACGAGTCCACATATTCGTTAACTCGCACTCACGAAACGCGCGAAGCTCTACCATGAAATGACTAAACGAGCGTTGCAAACTAAAAAAAAAAAAGAATAGCAAATTTTGTTTGAGTTTGGTCAACACTTCCAGGCCGTGCTGAGCTGAGTCGCGCCGGTCCTTACTATAAGCGAAATACTGTATCAGACGTCTTGGCGAACATTCCGTTTGCCCTCGGGGACTGAAACACGCACGTGCACCCTGTCTGAGGAGGACTAATGGCCGCTTTTGCTCGCGCACGCCCCTCGGTTAGTCCCAGTCGAGCGTGGTTAGTCCTCAGCTTTTGCACACGTTACCTTGCTTGAACCAGATGGTCTTTTTGGGGAGCAACTGGGAGTTCAGAGGACCAAAGGCTGTCATTAGTCCTTTGAGAACATACTGCACTTCCTTTCCTTAAAATAGCTTTCTGTCTCTTTTTGTGCCTATCTTTGCACCTGTGTATTTTTTTCTTTAGAATCGAAGTCGTACGACAATACGTAACATTTTCACCATAGCTCGCCGAACTACATTACCGTCCTTTCTTCCAGAGTAAAAATAATCCTCTTTCAATAAGCCCCCTGCAGCTCACATTTAGATTGTACACTATGAAGCGAACGGAACAAAACCTTCCCATAAACGGGTTCCACGCTTGTATTCTTTCTTTAATAACCTTCTTCTTGGAAACACATTTGGACCTCAGTTCGCGCCTAGGCCGACTCCCATCTCTCGCCACCCTTTACTACCTTACGAAAATAATCCTTTTTCAATGAGCCACTCTGCACTAGGGTCGATATTCGTTTCATGATTCCATATAGCCTTGAAAAGAGTACGTCTGTGATCTAGAAGCTCTTACATCTATTTCCTTCAGAGGAAAACCTTCTCTGCCTTCAATGCTATTCCTCAGTCAACACACACACACACACACACACACACACACACACACACACACACACACACACACACACACACACACACACACACACACACACACACACACACACACACACACACACACACACACACACACACACACACACACACACACACCCACACACACACATATATGAAGACAATGTTTTCCTCCTTGTATGGTCGAGCCGGCTTCGACTAGCGGGATAACAATGAAGATTACGCCCCTTCAAGTCAATCACTGCTATTCTACAGGTGTCTCTCCCTCCCCCCCTTATTTTTTCCATAAGAAATATAAAGATTCACTGTTTATTGCAAAAATAAACTATGCATCGCCGAACGCGCAGTGTCCGCCCAAACAAAGCGCTAGCAGTCTGGACCAGATGCCAAAGTTGCAGAGCTTGCCGTTATCTCATTAAAAACTTGTAAGCGGTTATCGGAAAGTTTCAGTAAGAAAATGACGAAAACGACGGCACGTGCAGCATGAGTGCGAGCACGTGAATGCTCCACGTGCTTGCACGCACGTGCAGCTTGCACGTGAAGGTAACTTTCTGCAGCCTTGCCCTTGCACGCGTGCTTGCTTACACCAGCTCAACGTTGCACCACGTTGCACCAGTCAGAGGCTCGCTGCACTAGAAGAGACACGGCGGCGAACAGATTCTCTGCCTGCAATCGTGCTTGACAAAGTTTCCTAAAGTCTTACACGCCTGGTTCACAGTTACGTTGTCTGCATCCAGAGCGACTGAAACGACAGTCAAAAGTCAAGTTTCGGGGTTTTGCGTGCCAGACAAACGACGGGCAACTGGCACGCCATGCGGAAGACTGGAGATTCATTTCGACCACCTGAAGATCCATCCATGTGCAACCGAAAGCTCGCGGTTACGCGGCACCTTCTCCGCAATGAGCCGCCGTCAAATTACGGGCACCATCGGCTGGGATTCGAACCCACCACCTGGCGATCCGATAGAGGCCGGCGAATTGCCTCGAAGCCACGTTTGCTGAAACGACAGTAATGACATGTGAGTAACCAGGAAAACTGTTCGCCACGCACAAGGGGTAAGCTTTGCGAGAAGTAGCTTCGTCATGCCATCATATGAGTCACATTTGTTCCTCCGGTGGTTTCTGTCGTTTTAACCGCTCTCGACGCAACCGACGAAAATGTTTGAACAAGGCATCGTTTCACTACTCTACGTTATGGTGCAATCGCTTGTCACCGGCGCATCCGCACTTGGTATACCACGTGTTAAGTTATTCCTGGAGTTGTTTGCCACGCTTCACAAGAAGCACGGCTGTCCAAGTGTCTCGTGGTCGTAACCAGACGTACAGTTTCCAGCAATATTGAAGACCCATTCGACGAGGGAGTGTCAGGCGGCTGAGGTGAATTCACTTTGATCCGATTGACATTCATTGGCGCGAGGAAATAAACGAACTTTCGTTCTATTCGTTCTTCAAAAATAGAGGACATCTGACCGCCGCATCAACTGTCCATCATCATCATCATCGTAAACTTTATTAATCGGTAAAGTGAAAGGACCTTGCGGTCTCTGGTCGGTGCCCTTAGTCCAGGGCTCCGTTGGCCGCCCAGAACTGTCCAGGAAGACGAGACTTTCATATTGTGGGACACTGCATGCGTAATGTCCCGCTGCCCGACTCGCATAGTACGACTTTACTTGCGCTTTTGCAATCGCGACATCGCTCGAGCAGCAAAAACCAAAATCGTGTTGGCCAAGTTGCGGTGCTCCACGTCACAGCTGCGAAATCGCGAGGAAAATCGCACGCACCATGTAAACGCCGGTTCGTTCATGCACAGTGCGGTATCTTACTTGCTACTTCGCAGTGTAAACTCCACCCCTGCGGTAAAAATAAAATAAAATAAATAAAAGAATGGTGCATGCCCAACGTTGCAGCTGCGAATTGGCAAACAAAATCGCACCATCTCAATCAGGCTTGAGTCGGGCGTAACGTATAGTCCAATGCAGCCAAACGGGTCCTGCGTATAACTGAGCCTTTGCCGTTCCCCCTGAAGAGAACTGCTCGCCTCGCTATGCCCCCCACACCCGACCTCCATCGAGACCAAGTCCCTCGCCATCGAGACGTCACTTCCTCGCGGTCAACCAGTGCCTCATTAGCAGCCGTGCTCGGAAACCATTCCAACGAAAAGCGGCAATTACCGACTCTCCGGCAAGACGTCAGAGTCCCCGGGGAAAGCGAGCGCTCCTCGGACATAATAAGACACCACCACTAGGCTACACTCTGTTCACCCCTAAGCTGACAGTACGGTGTAGGCTACGTGCTGCTTTGGATCAGTTTCGCCGCGGTATCATGCCCCTGCTCATAGAAAGGCGCAGAGAGCGCGGGTCACGTGACAAAAAGGAGGCGGCTGATTGGTCCGGTGAGAGCGTATAGCTCCCAGAGCGCTGTCAGCCCATATAGGGCATAACGGAATATAATGGCGACATGCGGTGGAGCCGTCGTCGTCAACGCTCTGTAGGACAGTCTGCGATCGTCACGAAGCGACCGCGATCCTCGAGGACCCAAGCAAGACCTTGCCAGGCGTCAAAGGGGTATTTGTTTGTTGTGCATGGCGCGTAAGTTCGGCCTTTCTTTATGTGTTCGGCTATTTTACGCGAAACAAAAAAAATCAGCACTGAATCCTAGTCCTGGGAAAGATAAAGTTGGAGAAATCTGAATGGATAAAAAAAAATTAAGAGAGTTTTAGGAACAGAATTTGCGCTGTGGCACTGAGCACGGTGAAGTGTTATGCGCATGCAATGCCATAACGTAGACTTTTTTTTATTTTTTAAGGTCGAATCATTATTTTAGTTTTGTCCTCCGACGGGCTCACTTCGCAGGTCGCAGCGGTTGCCTACCTCTATCGAGTGATTTGCGAGGAGCGGGGAAAGGTATACAGACGCTTCAGATTCTTTAGAGTGTAGAAATGCCTGCATCCGACTATGAATTGAGACAATCACAACCACCGTCAACATCTTCTGGAGGAGCATTAAATGTTAGACAAACGATAAACAATACTCAGAATCTAACGTTCGTGGATACTCAAAACCAAAAGCAATGCACACCACTTAACATTCATAGAGAGACGCATAAGACAAAAAAGTGAAGTTAAAAAACGCAATTTAAAATGCATACAAATTGATCGGCTCTTTTTTTTTCCGCTCGGATAAAACATATACAAAAGCGCAGCTCTCATCTTTAAGGGCCATAATCCTGCAGGTCCATTTTCCGGCACAAAGGATGTTCGGTCCACCTCCCATACATATATATATATATATAAACATCCGTATTGAAAATTAATGAGCGGCAATTTTATTCGCGATTCAAAGTTGTGTGGGTGTGTGTGAGAGAGAGAGAGAGAAAGTTAGCGGGCTGAAAATTATGCCCATCCGGTTTATTAAACGCCCGAAATGCTTTGGCCCGTGATCTACGGGCGTTCAACGAATTCGTGCCTCGATCCAGGCCATTAATGCACTCTACGTGTGCGAGGGGAGAGCTTCCCAAATGGCATGGCCCCAATTCTCATTCAAGAGCTTTCCCCAAATGGCAGGAGGCTCTCTTCCGCTATGCTCCCTTTCGCCTTATATACGACGAGCCGCAGCGGTCGCTGTACGAGCGCTCTCAACCAATCAAACGCCGCCTGGGTATCACGTGACTTTCGAAGAACGGAAAAAGCCCAGTCACGTGATCCACGTTCGCGGCGTTGGATTGGCCGGGACGACTCGTAGCTTCCGTTGTGTTCCATCCTAAGACGGAACGGAGTAGATTATACACACCGCGTGGGAGTTCCCAGAGGATCGAGTTGCAATTCCGAGATACGAACGATAACGCTGAACGTTATAAACGCTGCTAAATAACTCTTTTATTCACCGATGTTCTGAAACCTAAGGCGAAACGACTTCTCTAATCAAGGTAAGAAAAAAATAACACACACAAAAAAAAAAAACAGTTACGGAGTTTATACATGTAATATGTTGCCGTTGGTTCAGTTTTCAGGCAAACCGAAAAGGATATTAAAAAATAAAATGAGTTAGAGGTAAATTCTAGAGTATTTTCATACCGTGAATCTGAATTTCAGGTTCGTTTTGCCCGAAGATGTAACGAAACGCGAGAAAACGCCAATAACCTCCGATCTAGTCGTTACGTCAGATCTTTCCGGCCGCCAAGCGCGTGTCGCTCGTGTGGGCAGCGCGTGCATTTGCAAGTCGTGACGTCTTCTTTCGACCTTCTTGAAAACAGCGAGAGATGCGCGTGCATCGCTTTGCATATGCGGTGAAGATGCGCGAGAGCGGAGCTTCCGAAAACTCCTTTTATGACGTAACGCTTCGGGAAGGAGGGGCTTGGGCGGTACTTTACAAATAATTTTCTGTGTACTAAATAAATAAAAAAAAAATTCTACATTTGTGATTTTGGAGGCAAAAAAGAAGACGATTTAAGCGTTTGTACTCAAATACAGAACCGATTCAGTTTTCCTTTAAACACGAAACTCTGTCTCGATCTTTATCCCTCTAAGGCCATGGGGTCACGCCTACTCATGCTACATCATGCAAAAGACAGATCTGCTACACACGAGTCCCCGAGTTCCTTCCTCGAACTCATCGCACATCCGTCATTCGCAGCACGGATCTCGCGGTGACTCGATCACGTTCGAAATCTGTATGCAGACTATATTGAATCGTGACGTACACGAAGAGGTGTGAACCCGAATTTATAATATAATGAAAAATAAAATATTGCGGGCACCTGCTGTCCGCAATATTTTTCATTAAAGAACGGTCAAGTATAATCAGGTTACCTCTTAATCAATTGCCTTTTAGAGCAACGTCGTGATGGGTGGAATACTGTTTTGGCGTAGTAATCGCACGACTAATCTGATATTTTTCAGCATTTCGTTCAGTGGCGTAGCCAGAAATTTCTTTCCGGGGGGGGGGGGGGGGCTGAGGTGGCTGGGATGTCCATGACATGTGGTGTGGAGAGGGGAAGGGGGGGGGGGGGTCAAAATGCATGTGTATATTACAGGGTTGACTGAATTTCGGGGGTGGGAGGGGAGGTCTGAAGCCCCATAAGCCCCTCCCCCCCCCCCCCCCCGTCTACGCCCCTGACTTTGTTACTAGTAAGCTCGTGAGCCTATGTTCCAAGCAGAACGCTCACCTAAAACTGCAGTGCGCTAACACTACTCGGCCACCGATCCGTGTAACATCCGGAGGTGAGCATTGCAGTGTTCCGGCGCGCAAAGCTTGTTTGAATGCCTTCGGCGGAATGGGCCTACGCGACGATAGCTTCCGAAACGGTTGTTTTGTTGAAACTCGACATTTCCTCGCATTGCACGGGCAGTGCGAGACCTTACCGGGGTGTCTGTTTCGAATGTGCAAATACAACAGTGTTTGTTCTCAAAGAGTTCGACGACGTGTGTTTGCTCGATGAAACTCGAATCGATGGGTGTTTGTACAACGGCGTGAGAGAAGGCAAACAAAAGGTGGATGTTGACCGACTTTTCGGTGCTTCCCCCGATAGTTAACGCACATTATTTGCAAAACGCACACACACACACAAACTAACTGCTTGTCTCTGGTGTATGCCAAAGGCGCTCTAAGGACGACAACCAACCGAATCCTAAAAATAGAAATTATACGTTTCGAGGTCTGCTCCGCTCTTCTTCAGGGGTGACTAAAGCGATCACCGTTGAGGAGCAGCATTTTTCGTGTCAGATGTCTGATGTGGACAGATTCCTTTCGCATCTCAACTCCGTCGCTTTAGTCATCCAGTTCAACGTGGAACGTGAAAATGACGATTCCCTACCCATTCTCGACGTGCCCGTTAGAAGGGAACATGAGGAGTTGAAGGTATACCTGCGTAGAGGAAACCCACGGCATACTGGACTGTATCTTCATTTCGATTCCAATCACCAGGCCTGTCACAAAGCTTCGGTGGTCAGGACACTAGCTATTGTGTAGTGCAAAGACTATATACTCGTCTTAAACAAACAGAAGGAAGGAAAAGCAAACCGTTTGTGCTGGTCTAAAAAAATAAAGAACAAGTACACAAGCACTCTTATCCTCCGCGATGCCCGTCGTCAAGCACGAAATTACCGACACCAGCAGCCACAAACAGGTATACGTACCCTCGTTCAACCTCGCGCATCTGCGTGCCCTACTCAAAGGAACAATCGAGGCGCCTAGTACGCGTGCCAGCCAAAGAAGGAATTAACGTGGCCTACAAGCCGACCTCCATGCTCGGACAGCTCATGCCCCGTCTAAAAAATTGCCCGCAAAAAAACAAAACAAAAAAACAAGGGGTGGTTTATAAGATTTCTTGCGCTGACTGCCCAGCCACCTACAGGGTGCGGCCGTAAGAACTTTCACATTTGGTACGCCTAGCAAAAATCGAATTTCAAACGTACATACCTGAAATTGGGCACATGACCGTCCTTTATTCCAAAGTTTTTTGCCTATTTTTTCAGACGTCGATTCGGGAGTAGCGAATTATTAGAAAGATAGCAAAAATGGCAGACGTGCATCCGCTCCCAGGTGGCGCACAGAACGCAAAAGCGTTCAGTGCGCCAAATCAGCAGTCATGATTTTCAACAATGATGAAGTTGAGAGGCTGAAGATACAAAATATTACAGTTGAGAGAGCTAGTAAATACAAGTATCTAGGAGCATGGATATGTGATGGTGCAGAATATCTCAGTGAGCATGAAAAGTATATAATAGGTAAGGGCAACAGAAATGCCGCTGTAATAAAAAATAGAGCACTTTGGAATTACAACAGGCATGAGGTGGTGAGAGAGATTTGGAAAGAGGTCATGGTGCCTGGCTTGACTTTTGGAAACGCAGTGCTATGCATGAAATCCGAAGTGCATGCAAGACTAGAAATAAAACAGCGCGGAGTAGGTAGGCTGGCTTTGGGGGCACATTGCAAAACGCCAAACCAGGGAGTACAAGGAGACATGGGATGGGCATCATTTGAGGGCAGGGAAGCTGTGAGCAAGATAGAATTTGAGGATCGGTTGAGGCAAATGGATGGCGAGCAATGGGCACGAAAGGTTTTCAGCCATTTATACATGAGGAGTATAGACACAAAGTGGAGACAGCGCACTAGGAAATTAAGAGGAAAGTTTTTAGGCTATAGTGGAGTTACGGAAGAGCAGGTCTCAGTTAAGAAGAAAGTTAAGGCCACAGAAAGAGATCGGTGGCTAGAGGAAATGCAGACAAAGACGGCTCTGGAAAGCTATAGATTAAACAAAGCAGTTATTGCCAAAGAAAGCATTTATGACAATTCTAGGGGAAGCTCATTGTTGTTTGAGGCAAGGACAGGTGTTTTACGAACCAGAACATACAGAGCGAAGTACCAGGAAATGGATACAGTGTGCGCTGCTTGTGGAGAGGAGGACGAGACGGCTGAGCACTTGATACTCTACTGTAAAGGGCTTCACCCTATGCCTACCGAAGACAACATAGATTTAATAAAGTCAGAGACAGCGAAGGAAAAGTGTCATCTTACGATGTGAATTTTGTTATTCCAGATGAGTTGCGAAGAAATGTCCAAACATGTATCTACGAGCAATTATGCCCTAAGAGGTTTTTTTTTTTTTTTCGTCTAAGTTGTTTGAGGTTTTGCATTTTAAATTAACACCACAGACAGAACATATAATTGCCATCTGCAGAATCCAAAATAATGTATTTATTGTTTTTTTTTTCACGTTGAGGAATAAATTAACTGATGGGGGAAGATCTCTAATATTGGTCAAGTTCAACAACAAAATTTACACTTCCTGGGAAGTGCTTTTATTTATTTTTAGCCTGTACACATTTTGGTAGGAGAAACTTGTGTCAAAGTTCTGAGCTTCTGAATATGCAAGAACGCAACACTTCCCTGTGGGATCTTTATAGTTTTTTTTTCTCCAGCTTTTTATCCCCGCATTTATTGTTATGTTTATTTTTCTTTTACTAATGGCACAGTTATTTAGGTAGAAAAAGACATAGCGTTGAACTTCCGGAACCTCTAAGCATGTGACAAGTAGCGCCTTCTGACAACGAGTTTCTGACAATGACCATTTACGGATTCTACGCGATCTTTTATGCAGTGAAGAGCGACAGTAGCTATACATATACATAAATAATTTCAGATTAAAATAAGCTCGACCACGCCCTCTTTCCCCGTATTGTTTTCTTTAACAGTCGGAAATATCTGGAAGGGGGGGGGAGGGAGGGCTTCATCACCCCCGCCCCCTCCCCATTTTTCCTCTTCCGACGCCACTGGTATGGTAGAACGCTTATCGACCTCGAGTTGTGTCGGCTTCTGTGCTTTTTGCGGGGCGTTTCCTCCGTCCCGGAAAATAAACCTCGAGGACAATTACAAACTTAACTTACTATATGCCAGCGTCACTCGGGCGGCGTTCGATCGGATTACTACCAGCGTGCAAAGAATGGGGAGGTAGTTTGCCAGGTCGCTTCAAGGTTTTTCTGAGCCTCAACCTCCTGCCCGCCCCTGGCCGTTTCGAACTGGATGAGTATCGTTAAACAGTGCGTTCGTGTGATCACTACTGCGCTATCCACGTTAAAGACCTCCCTCCCCCCCCCCCCACCCCCCATGGCTGGCGGTTAAAATTACTGATTTATGGTACCCGTCACTCTGCACTGGCAAATATTCCAGCACATCCGGGACACTAGTCGTCTCATTTAATTGACTGACCAACTTCGCGGGGTCTAAATATCACACCTAACTTTTCTAAACCTGATTTCGTAAAAACCAGTGTGTCGTGAAAAATTTATTTCAAACAAACTGTGGAGGAACAGAAAAAAAAAGGACTTCGAACGTTGAAAACTTGGACTTAAAAAAAAATTTAAAATCTTGGAAGTTTTTTTTTTTTTAATTAGCTTTAAAAGAGAATTGTAACCTTCGAACATTATGTAGAAAGAAATACGAAATCTTCGAACTTCATGTCTATAAAATTCGAAGCGTTCGAATGTTCCAAACTTCATATCCAAAGAATTTCGAAATCTTCGAACTTCAGATTCCAAGAAATTCATATTTTTCGAATATCTCAAATTTTTAATTTATGAAAGTTCGAAATTTTTTTTAATTTATCGAACTTCAAGTAAAAGAATAATCGAAATATTCGAACCCGAAATTTTAGAAACCATGAAAGCTTCGAACTTTTCGAATTCGAAACTCCACTTTCATCGAAAGTTGCGACTTTTTCGAATTCGAACCTCGGTCGGTACGAAAATATCGAAATTTTTCGAATGCGAACCTTAGTTCACTTCGAAAATATCAAAACCCTTCGAAATCGAACCTAGGATGGTTCGCGACATCCCTAATCTTTACCCATCAAGCAATGGCAACTGCCAAGGTTGCTTGATGAACTTTGGAAAGGATCGATTGATCTTCTTTCAATCAGTTCAACCCCTCTACTTACCATGCAGTCACGAAAACAAAAGAAGTAGATGTTGTTTGTATCACGGAAATATGAAGTGGATGCCGTATGATGCACAGTCATGGCGGCGCGCGATGCCGTCGTTTTATCACAGAAACTGCACACTCATGGCGGCGCGCGATGTCGCTCGCCATTTTTATTCGCCACAGACTTAAAAAAATAAAAAAGAACAGACCACTGATTGGTGTTTTAACTTTTGAGCAATCCTTTCATTGTTAAGAATCGGATTATTATATATCTACGTATACATATGTCGTTACATTATAAGTGCAACTCGTTCGTTTTCCCCTTGGTATGGGCCAGAGCCGTATATGTAGAGAGTATGACCATTCATTGGAAAGTAGAGGAGACAAATCAGGAGGCGCCATTGGCCGAATGCGGGCTGGGCGTGTTCCAGGGCGTCTTCATATATTCGAATGTGGCCAACCAGAAGCCGAGAGTCAAACTTAATAAGTGCACTGGAGTAACTCTCGGTGACTGAAAATATGGTGCACGTGATGTTTCCAATCACGGTCATCCAAATTGATGGTGGAAGAGTGCGACTAGCGGAACGATCGATATAATCCGTACGCCAGGCGCCGAGGGTCGGGAATCTGCCGTCCGAGCGGTCACACTCTGTCCGAGCAAAACAGAGTTCGAGCGGCCACATTCGTTTCTTACATCTTTCTGCATGATCATGATCGAAACATCACGTGCATCCTATTTTCAACCATGAAGGGTTACTACATTTAACTCTTACGCGCCTATTAAAACCACACCCCTATGATTAACACTGTTTCTCGGTAACGCCGCTAGGGGATTCTTTTCGGCTTCTGGTTGGCCAAGAGAGCATGCCAAGCCCTTTACCGCTCATTTACACTGGAAGCGGATCCGCGTTCGCAAAGCGGTTGCGAACGCGGTTGTATAAAGATCCAGTACAATTGCACGCGCACTCGATGACCTTGAGTGCGCGTGCAATTGTACTGAATCTTTATACAACCGCGTTCGCAACCGCTTTGCGAAACGCGGATCCGCTTCCAGTGTGAATGAGCGGTTACTGCGTCTGGCGCACGCCCTGGCTCTGCCCGCGCCTCCCATTGAGACCATTCCATTTAGTGCTCTCAGGGCGGCGCCATTTTGTTAGACCGCAGCGCCCTCTCTACAGATCCGGGAAGTTCAGCAGGTTCGGCGGGGTAAAACGAGAGAGAGGGCACTCGCCCGACTCTGCTAGCAGACGACGAACCGTTCTCCATATTTGGGCTGTACCGGCGGGCTGTACCGAACATGGAACTCGCGCTCGTGGCTGCCGTTGTGAAGTGGTTCGCGTTCTTAGAATATTTATAGCTACTCCAGAATCACCCTATACGGCTCTTTCATTTTATTTCAGCAAATGATCAACTAGCGTATCTTTGTTCCGTTACTTTAATAGCAGTGGAGTCAACCGGCAGTACTATACCCTCAACCACTGCATCTATTGTGTCAGGAGGGCGCGTTTTTATTTATTATTCCAGACTTCCACTCATTGTCGTTAAAGGCCTACACCAGTACGAACTTTGTACAGTAAAAAAAAAGCTACAGCAACCCGATTTACTTTTCGCCGGAGAGACCGGCCACTCTGACACAGTTCTCCCATTTCCCATTTTTTTTTTTTTTATATTTGCAAGCAAAAAACGCAATTGGACCCGATTAGTCTTCTTATCGACCACAGCATTACACGACACCTTGCATATCAAAATCCGCGCATCTGCCTTGAAATTCTAAAATGACGCGATTTTAAACCGAGTTTGAACGCCAGCCGGATGTTAGGTACAGCCCACTCAGCGGAGCAGACGCTACGCGGGATGAGAGGGGGAGGGTATTTTTTCTCTCTCCGCTTTTTTCGTTTAGCCTCGCACCCAGCCACGTTGTTCCCTATCCGGTATGCGTTCCGAACAAAAAGCAAGAGATTACAACCCCGAACAAGTAAAAAAGTATAGAAGGGTCATAACAAGAACGACTGACGGTTGCAATTAAAATGTTAACACGCTCTACTGTCGAGGCGAGAAGAAATCGATGTTTTCACGCATACCGGAAGTTTGAGAATTGAAGATGGCGGCGCCCACGTAGAAAAGGTGTTATGGGCCAAAGCGCTGCTTACAAACAAGCCCAGATGAGGTATGGGCGCACTGCGCATGCGCGGGAACCGAAGCCCGGGAAGGCAGAAGCTGGACCAGGAGGGAGTTTCTTCCATCGCCTTTCGGTGAGTCAGGACACAAATTGAATACATTTCAAAAGACCCTATGCTCTCTCTGTGCGTACAAGCGGAGAACAACATACCCCACTCTCCTTTTTTTTTACAACAAAAACATGCATAAATTGCTGGAAATGCAGACTTTGATGCGTTCTCTGCCAGTCAAAAGGCTCACGGGATAAATAAGGTTCGGTGATAATTGTTTTTCCCTCGACCAGGATACAAGTTCATTACGCGTCGTCATTAAAATATTCATGCGTATATTTGTTGTGCATATTCTTTTTGTTCCTGGAAATTAATAGTCTTCCAATTAACGGTGACGCAGGTGCTTTTTTCTGTTTTTCTTTATGTTCTCGGCTCAGTGATTCTTTGTTACAGTCAGCATATTTTGCGATGCCGATCCTTCAAAAATTTATTTAAGCAGCAAAAAAAGAACAAGAACATTACAACATACTGTAGCGGGAGTTCTGCTAAAATAATTGGATCACGAAGAAAATCGTAAAGACAGAAAAAAATTAGTCGTCACTTTTTACTTGGCAGTGCTTCGTGTTGTTTACTTCATTCCCTGGTTATTGTGCTTCTCTGCATAAAAAATTCGTAAGCTTCGACTTTTTTTTTTTGCACTGAGGTCTTTAAATTTTTTCAAAACGTCACAATAATTTACACGCTAAACATTATTATTATTCGTCGCTCCAATCTTTGTAAAAATCCCCAAACATGCCTCCGCGAACAACTGTGACCTAAATTGCGGATTTTGTTTTTGAGTCGACTATGTTTAGTATCGCTTTTAAAATAATACCACGTGTAAAACCTTTCATTGCCTTCCAAATTAAGCAAAGTTTGTGTCTTTATCATGTACGAGTACTGAGAAATAAATTATGAAACAGAAGGTTTTCACTTTTTGTTCAATTTCAGCACGCTGTCATAAAAAAAACATTTTAATTTTTTCTTCTTGCGTCGCGTTTTTTTCACACTCTTCTTTTAGCCAGTATACATTTCGTTAGAGGTATATGCACTAGATTTGAGTTTTAAGCCTTTAAAAATGCTAAAAGAGAGCAAATGCCGATGGCGGGTTTATGGGTTATGAAGAGGCCTCGAGGCTAAACAGGCATAACTGTATATTTTATATATATTTTTTTTAATTATCTAAGAGACGTTTAGTAAATAATATTATGAACTACATTATTGCTTGTAGATCAGAGATAGTGATATATATTTATGAGTATCACATTCAAGGTAATGACAAGTAAGGCGCACGTCAAGGGCGTTATGCGTTACGTATGATTTATGGATTTGTTGATTTTTGGTAATGTTAAATAAAATATAGAACACGATCAGCTTTAAAAATTCGTTACTTCCAAAGTTCAAGGTTTTCTGCTTTCAGGCGAGCTCAGCGTGATAACACACAAAATGGCACAGTTACCTCAAATCATTTCAGAGGTTCTCGGAACTTTTTATAAAGCTATTTGACTACTTTGATTCTTGTAGGATAACTATCAACTAAAAAAGTGGAGCTGAAGTTTCCTTTGGGTGGTTTACGATATATTTATTTACAGTGAGCGATTAAGTTATAAAGTTTGAGGTAGCACAATACAGCTATATACATGCGACGCGCTTGACAAGAACGATCAGAGGATTCAAGTTCAGTGATGAATTTCCTTAGCAGTCCTAGCTTTTCGCACTCTTTTCCCGGTGGAGACCTCTGATGGTTGCTTGTACCAAACGTGGCACGAACGGAGACCAGGCACTAAGCCAACGGATTCCCACTTCTTCTTCATTTCTTCTCGGAACTTCATGAGGTCCATGGTGGTCAAGTCGATAATTCGTGTCTTGCCTTGCTTTGATGTAAGCGCCGACACGAAGTCTCTAGAAGTGAGGATTGCAGCATTCGCAGGCTCTCGCATGTTGTGTAGTGTGGCATGGTGCTTTAGGAGGCCACCAATGCCGTCGCATGCGTTCTTGCCGTGCCCGCTCGCAGAGAACAACCACCTTGAAAGAAGGCCGCTTTCGCCCATTTCGTAAAACTGAAACCTGTTCTTAAAGTGCATCACCGCACCATCCGAGATATATGTTAAAGTTGTAAAGATGGGTTCTTCTTCTTCGAGGGCCTCAACAATCTTCTTTAGCGCGAAGATGGCGTGCGCGGAATCGTGACGAAGATCGTCGCTGATAGTGGCGAAACTTTTGTAGTGCTGGGTGTCGTTGCAACGCAGGTGAAAATGCTTAGTTGCTTCTTTTGCCAGTAATACCCCTGCACTTGCTTTGGGAGTACTATGCTCCAATTTTCGGCGAAGTCGAAGTGAAGCACTATAGACTTGGGTGACGGATTCGACTTAGCATCCCATATTGCCTTTCTTTGAATGTCTTTGATATACTCATGAGTGATATACTTTTCGACGCAATCTCTCGCCAATTTAATAAATACGACTACACTGAGCGTTTTCTTGATCAGATCTCCCGATTCCCACGTTGCAATTTCTATTTCTTCCTCGGGATCGAGGTGTAGTGTACGCGCACTTAGAATCTTCGCTCCAGGGCATTGTTTGCACTCCTGGAGCATGCAGGCTTCTGATGAGTTGGCGCACATGCAAAGCGCAGTGATGTCCTTCTTAGTGAAATGTATTGATGAGGTGTTGTTTATTGATGCTAACAGCAGTTCGAAGTTCGCACAATGTGCGCACACACATTGGTCCCGGTACGGAGCAATCTTGACCCATTTTGGGCGCAACGTATAAAATTTTGTTAGACCAAGCTTGATGTCTGGATGAGCTTTCATCAAGAGAGCATACGATTCGCGAATAGAGCGAGTCATGTAGCGTTTGACAACACACTCCTTGGTTCCCGATATGTTTACGGTAACAACATCTTTCTTGTTTGGGCTTTGGATGGAGCAGTCCATCTCATCTTCTAAAAAGTAGCGGAGAGCTGTCGCAACATCCGATTCTTTCAGCTTGTTTGAAGTGTACGGATCAGGAAGCGTCCATACTCCGTTAGTTGCCTTGAGCTTCCTCGACTTGTCAATCAAATACTTCGTAGCCGCAGGAACAGCATTCAGTATTTGTTGCTTTGTCATTTCGTTCGGAAACAACGTCAGCAACTGACATCTTTCCTTGATCGAAGTGCTCTTCTCGAATGCTGTTCGAACGTTCGCTTCCCATTCCGCGCACATTTTGTTAGACGACGTCTTATGAAGTTCCTCCTCTGGTATCCCTTAGGCGCCGTCGTCAATTGTTTGCCCTGCCCAGTGGCAGGGCAAACATATTGCCCAGCGGCGGCTGTTTCAGGGAGGTCAAAAACAGAGGCCTTGCCCCCCACTCTGAGAACTGGGGGGAAGAGCAAGCGCCCCTTGCACGGTCACCGGGCAATGGTATCCCGGTGACCGGGGACTCTCGGCAACCAAGCCCGTGGCTCTAATTAGGTTTGGGATCTGAAAACAGAGGAGAAAGGGCACAGAAGGACCGGGCGGTCGCTATGCACGTTACTAAAAAAAAGTAATAGATTACAATTACTATTACTCTTGGCTAAAAGTATTCGATGCGTGCAGATTACTCGACAATCATAATTCGTTCGCAAAAACAATCTATTCTTTTCCAATTACTTTATTGTACTGGTTTATCTTTATTTTCGTGTAATGACCACTTCAACCTATATTTCACATTTGCACAAGTATTGAAAAGCGTTTCCCTCACCTAATGATTGGCTGGCGCCTTCACAATACAGATAACGCAATTTGTTCTGAAAAGTTTAATGATTTGGGCGTTCGCCAGTGTGTGTGTGTGGGGGGGGGAGGGGTTCTAGATCTTATTATTTTTTTGACGAGGTTTAATCGCTCAAGTTTGCGTTCCCATAGTGGCCTCGCGTATTTATACTAGGCAGCAGCTCAAGTTTGGCTGAATCGTATGTAGTATCCATTAGCGGAAAGTCCAGCCACCTCGCAACTCGAAACATTGCTTGTCACAAAGACCACGTAGAGGATTAGAAATATTTCAACGACGCTGTTATATTTTTGTCACTTTTGGCCATTCTTACGGTTCTAGT
>JAZHYW010023570.1:0-39819 GCA_037355805.1 Ixodes ricinus
TCGCATCGAGGGAACTTAGTCTTTCTAAAATGCGCGACAACCTCGTTGGAGTTTGCAGCGTGTAAAGCACGAGACGGTACGAGCCCTCTCCAAAATGCACTGATGTTTGCCTCCTGTGAACTAAAGTTAGGGCGGCGTCACGCATGCGCCGATCGCTTGGTGAGATCGGTCTATTGTCAGGGAATCTTTGTCAATATTCCTCAGAGAATGTTGCAAACGTTCTTTGGATGTACCGAGAACGTTCCTAGAGCTCCTGTTAGAATGTTGATTGAATGCTTTGTTCATCTCCCAGATTGTTGTAGTGAATATCCCCTAGAAAACATTCCTCGAATGTAGCTGATAGTGCCTGCGCGACATTCTGACAACGTTGACAGAATGTTCTGTACTAAATTTGCAACATTCCAAGAATAAGCAGAAACTTCCTTGGTTGTTCTGAGAATCGTTTCTAGAACCTTGTTAGGTACACGTTTCAATGTCCGGTATTGTGGGACTACGGACGTTCCTGAGAACGTCCTTTGAGTCCACTCCCGAGCCGTATGTCGATAAGTGCCTTGGCCACATCCTGACAACGTTGATAGAATTGTTCTTCGATAAATCTGCAACCTTCCAAGAATGTTGCCTATGTTCTTTTGAACATTCCCGGAATGTTTTCAGAACATTTCCGTGCTACGTGGGCAAGTTGAAACGAAGTATATAATCGCGGTCAGCTTTCCATGGCATTGCAAAGGTCAACGCTTAGTGGGAGAGGGTGTCAACCCAACTACGCTGTGCACGCTGTTTTCTTTCCTTCCTTCTTCTCGGATTGCCACAGTAAGCTGACCCGGTCTCGTCGACACCCACATAGTGGAAGTTTGAACAGATTCTCTTGTGCCCAGTCCGCACCGATCTGTCATTGACAAACGTTAACTGGCTGAGATTCATGGAGAACAGTAAGGTAGGAGAGGGCATGACGTCAGCTGCAGTAGCCTCCATGCCATGGCACGCGTTCCGACATCCTCGCTTCTTTCTCATTTTCTCCCACTCTAATTTCCCAGGTTATCAGGCCAGCGTGACCACACCCAACGTGACCCGGTAGCTGAGTCTTCTGGTCTTAGCTATTGTGTACAAGAATACACCATAGCTAGCACTCATAGCTATGGTGTAAAACTAGAATGAGCACCAAACAGCTCCAGCCTTCTGATCTGACAGAACCCCCACCGGACGGGCGCGTGTCTGCAAGGCATCCTCCTACAATCAAACCATCCATCCTCGCAAGTGACATGTCACGCGCCACCAATCGCGAGAGTAGATCCGTGGTCATCGCTCGGGCACAAAATCGTTTAAACTCCTTTATGACTAGGCTTCACCAATATTGCAACGTGCCCCTCCTACTTCTAACAGATCAGTGGCCCAACGTGTGACCGCAGAATTTCCTGAGCGATTGGTGCGCGTGTCATATGTCACGTGCGAGACTGTAGAAGTCGATTCCTTGCAGGCAACGTTGCTTGCAGCGTATCTGCGCGCGCTCCGTCCAGCAGGTTTTACCAGACCGAATTCGCGACGCTGTGCTCAGCTTCGGTTCACATGTGATGTGGTGATGTGGTCACGTTGGTCTAACAAGCGAGGCAGAGTAAGGAGGGAAATGCATAGAAAGAAACGAGGCGTCAAGGGAGCCATGGCTTGTCGGAGGCTACGCGGCTGACGGCATGCCCCTCTCCCTAACCTCCTTCTATCTCTTCCTTGGCTGTACCCGGGTAGGAAAGGCTGCCTGCGCGGGAGTCTTTTCTCGCTCTCAGGGCACATCTCAAGGGCAGCTGCCACCGCGAGCAGGAGTCCTGATCCTTCCAGGCTTCGCGCCGCGGTACAAATACAGTAAGGTGAAAGGCCAGTCTAAGGGGCAGGTACGTGCTGGGCCAGATTGATAGTGAGGAGAGTAAGGAGGAGAAATGAGGAAAGAGACGAGGCGTCAAGCGAGCATGGCTTGTGGAGGCTACGCGGCTCACGTCATGCCTAGGGAGCCTTCAAGTGAAGGCACTCTAATCATGCTCTCTCCTACCCTCTCTATCCTCCGGCGGCTCTGGGCGCTGTCCTTGAGGTGAAGGGAAAGTGGGGAGCCAGACCAATACTGGCCAAAGCCAGGGGCGGATCCAGAACTCCGCTTTTGGGGGGGGGGGTGGAAATTTCGTAAGATACTATTCTTGAAAGAATAAAACACGGAGGACAAGCACAGGACAACCTCCGTTTTATCTTCTTTCAATTTTATGTATTCATGTTCAACCGCACCGGCGTCCACCCTTATCAAATTACCCCGGAAGAGGGGAGGGGGGGGCGGCCGCCCCCCCCCCCCCTCTTTTTTTTTTTTTTTGGATCCGCCACCGGCCAGAGCACGTGTGAAACGACTCATATTTTCTTATAAACGAGTTTAAATATGCTTGCTAGGTGGCGCAAAGAACACACCAAATAAGTGTTAGGCTGTGGGTATTGATCCATCCATCGCTTAATGAATGACGTCACCGACTGTCACTTTACCACACTTTACGTGACGTAGTCAGTTTCTGACGTCGGTAATCAGCATGGCTGTAGGTGGGCCGTGAGAGCGAAGACGGCGGTCGCCGTTTTTAAAGTCAAACAAGGTGTAGAAATAAATTTCCGGTACCGATGAATTCGCAACGGTTAGGTCACTAAACTCGTCAAAACTGGAGGGCTGCCGGCTCACCCTGGACCAGGACTTTCGCACGGGTCGTCGGACGCCGGCCTGCTTATTCTTTTCCCGAAGGGACGCGGAGGATCGGACCGCCGCCGCGGCGATTGCTTTTTTACGGCCACTTTCGTGAGTAGTTGGGCTTCTTTTCCGCCTGCTTGCGGCCAGCCGTGCCCCAAAGAACCCCCTTTGTCGCGCGTTGAATCGGGACGGCCCTGAACGGATCGGCCGACGTTTTTTCATTCATACGCTGGGAAAATCTCTCGGAGCGGTGCCGAGTAGGCCTAGCGCCGTCGCCGCACGACTGCATGCTACCTGTGGCGAGGACCTTCTGTTCGGCTCTTTCACAGGCAGCGTAGAAAAGTGATCGAAGCGGAGGCAGTGATCGCTTTGTGCCCGTTCACCGGGGCTAACCAACTCCGAGGCGGCAGTAACAAGGGGGCTTGAAACGCGGACCACCGCTCTACAGCTTGCAGCTTTGGAAACTCGGATCGAAATCCCCCGGCAAAATAACACGCAAACGATACATGCTTCTTGCCTCGTCCCCTAGAAAGGTTATTGGTGTTTCCCCCGATGAATAGTGGAAGCTATTTTTAAAGAAAGAACAAATAGAAAAAAAAAAAGCCCGCTTCCGGGGTTTTGCATGGAGAGCAATATGTCAGTGTATCAAAATTGGAACTCCGTTTGGCCGTGCGATGTTTCCCTTTTCCCCTGGTAGTGTACTGCTCGGCAGACACGCGGCGATGTTCTCGTGTACAATGGAGTGTTGTACCCCGTGAATCTCGTCCATGCGCATCCTCTGGTGTAACGTGAACAACGCTCGCTAACCAAAGAACCTTGAACCCATCCTCGCCGAGAAGGGCCCGCAAATTGTGGCGAGTTCACACCGTACATTTTTTCAGCCTAACTCTCTTTTATCCCGATTAGTCGAATAACTCAAACAATCTGCCATAACCTAAGGAAAAAAAAAAGCAATCGTTTGCGTGGGTTATGTGCGTGTCTACATGTTTCAGCCCGGCACATCCTTGTAGCAAAACCTGAGCTCGATTCCTACAACACGTGTGAGGGAATAAAATGGTTAGAAAGCGCAAACTACAGACAGACAGGAAGCAGCAACAAGGGCAGGTGCTGTATACCCGTCCGTGTCTTGTTCAAACTTTCTAGGTCTTTTACCTAACTACGAACCAGCAAGCCCAAAATTATGTTTGAATGCAATGGGAGCCGGGCTGTACGTCTCTTGTGCTCCGTAAACGTTTAAATTCTAGGGCCACACCCAGATATATTGCGACTCGCGAGTCACGCATTGCTTACAGTATGTTGTATTCACAGAGATAGTAGTAACTCGGTTTCTTTTGAGAGGAATGAGAGCAAAATGAAGAGGGTAAAGGCTGACAATATTTTGTTACTTTTCTGAGGGCCCTGAATTACTGTGTCTTCAGACCGGCTGAAACTGTGTACATTAGCAGTTGCCACTGCCTAAACATGCAGTTTTGCCATAAAAGCTGTTTTTTGCCATAAAGGAGGGATGCCCAAACACATCTTCGGTCCCTCACCACTTTGCGAGTGCAGACGCCCTCTTCAAAACGGTAGTGAAAGTGAGAAGATGTGTATAGAACTGCGAAGGTGCGGTCAGTTATTTTATATATGAGGGTTCAAACTTAACGATCAGCCATCCAGTTGGGCGTTTGGGTTCTAACTCTGAAGGGAATGCACATTCTTTGATTATGTGTCTGAATTATGCAACTCAGTATGAATTACTGAGTGCAGCACGAAACGGGGGCACCACTGTGCTTGAGTAGTGCATTTGCCGGGGATTAAATGAGGCACCACTACTGAGCTTCAAAGATTGGAGCCAGAGACATAAAAAAAAGCAAAAGGTGTTTCTAAATGCATATTTTGCTGCTGTGTAATCAAAAGTAAATTTATTATTTTTTTCAATTTTTGTAAAAAAGAAAAGTACAAATGTTGTTAATTACTGTAGAATACCGAGCATCCGCCCATTCCACATTAAGCGCCCATTCCCAAATTTGTAAGATCTAAGAAAATATGCACAATACATTGATATGCAAAATTGATGACCGGACAAGCGCCCATCCCCCTTTTTTCGCGATTATCTCAAAATTTTGAGTGGGCGCTTGCCCGGTATTTTACGGTAGGTTTTTATCTTCCACCAGTATTAGTCAAACAAAATTGCCCTTTGGGCAGTAGGACGTGCTTGTCACCGAATGGATTGGGTAAATCATCTCTTAGCAGAAAGTTCTTGTCCCATGATGAATCTTAGGTGAATCTGGTGCATTTAATATGAAAACACATGCCTATGGTCTGGAACCCCGTAGCTGCCTCAGATTAGTGCGGTCTCAAGGGCGCACGCCATCAGTGTTGCCTGGTATTAACTTTGATAGGTACCAAAGGAGCCAGGACCTTGAGTCGGGCACTGTTACCGAAGACACCCTGAGCAGAGAGTGCAGCAGGAACAACCGGGGCCGACTCACTCGAAGCGTGCAGCAATGTCACCGTCTACTTTCTTGCCAAAGCAGAGGCACTGCTAGTGAACAGACAGGGGGATCGGTGGTTGAGTGCGCTAGCGCACACCAGCTCGGAGCACGTGGAGCGAAAGCTTGCGCTGCAGAACCCAGAGATCCTGGGTTCAGTTCCTACCACTACCCCTGCCCTTTTTCGATCCAGATGAGCATCATACCGACGTGCGGCCGTGTATCACTACTACGTGGTGCATGTTAAAGACCCCAAACTAGCGGTTGTACTGCACTGGCTACATTTTTTATTTACACCGGAAACAGCAGATGCCCATTAAGGCTCACTAAGTTCCAACTGTACAAACATATTCGCAACATTATTTTTTAGTGAACAGACACTTGGAGACCGTGGTTGCAGTGTGGGATGAGGGACTCCCACTCTGGATCAATGGTCTCGAAGGAGGTTTTACCTGTTACATTTCAGGCAATAGACCCTCTTGAAAGGTGCACGCCATCTAGTAGCTACTGGGCCAATTATTTCAGTCTGCTATTGTGCCTACTCCGAGCATGAATTGGACACGAGGGCTATGTCAGCATTGTGCGTGAAATTGACTCTGCTCGTATAAAAAATAAATGCTAGATCAGCGTTCGGCCAGGACTCTAATCCAGTCGAAGAAATGATGGCCGCCAAGATTGCTCGATGAGGTTTTGAAAAGGGCCTATTGGGTCCCATAACTACTGGGAAGTAGTTAATTCACTATTGTACCTCCAGCGAACTGCACTTCTTAGATTGTACAGCTCAAGAAGAACTGGAATTTAACCTACAACATCATCGGAAGGAGGCAGTTGGTCGAGAGGTCTAGTTGGGGGTTTTCATCCTTCAGCTACAAGAGTTCCCTTTTGGACACAAAAAATGGAAAGATATTTCTGCTATTGAAATTGGGGGGGGGGGGGGGGAGGAAATCGGGCTGTTTGACTTGCTTTGCAATTCCTAAGCTGTACAAAAAAAAAAAATTGATGCACTTCAGATTTGATTTGATTGTAGGCTGCTAATCATTGATTGCATTGACTGAACACTTGTGGGAACCCTATATGTGCAGTATTTCACTGCATTATGTTATTTGGAAAGGTTGTTAGGAGGGAAAGCGAAGATTGCAGCTCACTTTGCGTATTCGAAGCACCTTTGTTTATGCCTCGCCAAGCACTTCTGTGATCCGAACTAGGGCCGCACTGCCATTCGCTTGGGTGTAAGCACCTCCCATCATCCCGTTAATTTTTTTATACGTTTAGTTAACACAGCTATTTCATTAATATCTGTTGGGGCATTGTACAAGAGGGAATGCAATGGTTATTATCAGAAAGAATAAAGCGGTTCATGAAGTGCTTCATGAACATTCCCCATAACACAATATAAGAAACAATGGTCAGTAGCAGGCAGTGACGACATTTGTACATCCACAAAAGGCTAATAAATAACAGTAATGAAAAAAAAAACATTTATCTTTGCTTAAGAAGAGTGGTTGTTTCGGCTAGTTGGTTTGGCATCTTGTGCAATCTTGTGCACAGCAAGGACAAGGACGCAAGGGAGAACAGGACACGAGGCGCAACTTTCAACAGATTTTTATTGAATACGTAGGCCGGTATTTGTAGTCTGAACCATCCTCACAAAACAAAAAACGACAACAAACAAAACAACAAAAACAAAGAAACAACCATCACAGAGCATGATTGAAAAAAACACTATCTCGTTCTCAGGAAAACCAGCTCCTTCTCCGATAGCGCAATCGAAGGCATAGCAACACAGATCCTCCTACATAATCAATGTGTTCGGCTTCTAGAACTTCGCGTGTTAACGTTGACTTGCATTTTCCAATTTTTATCCATCAAACAGTGGTGTACAACCGCATGCCCTGCAATGTAAGTCAAGGAAGCCACCATTTTGTTTTTGTATGTTGTTACTGTGCTCGCGAAGCCAATCATTTAGGCAGTGCCCCGTCTGCCCGACATAGTGTCTGCCAGAGGACAACGGAATGCAATAAGCCACACCATCTGTACAGTTGACAAATTTCGTTCTGTGCTCCTTTTCACATTTGTGTTTGGCATGCACGCCAGGCTTTGATAGTTTGCACAGGTTCATGAGCTTATTGGGCGTAGAAAACATTACCTTTACGTTTGATCGCATTGCTACTTTCTTCAAATTGTGCGACACTCGGTGAATATACGGTACCACAACAACATTTTCTTTTTGTCTTACCAGCCGGTTCCCACTGTTTTCCTCTAGACAGTGCTTTCTTAGAAGGCCTTCCACGACCGCAACAAGAATGTGTTTGGGGTACCAAGCTGCGAGCAACCGCAAAGCTTGCTGTTCAAAACCAGTGGGGATCATATGCTCACGGGGCTTTTTTAGTGCATTGGTGAAACACTGGTTAACAATACTTCTTTTGACTAGCTTGGAGTGGGCCGAATAAAATGAAAGCAATGGCTTATTTGCACGTGGCTCGTAACACCAACAGCACTGTCTCAAGGAAAACAATGGGAGCCAGTTGGCAAGACAAAGAGGAAAAGTTCTTGTAATACTGTATATTCATGGAGTGTCGCACATTTTGAAGAAAGTAGCGCTACCTTTACGTAGAAAACACTACCTTTACTTTTGATCGCATTGCTACTTTCTTCAAAATGTGCGACACTCCATGAATATAAAGTATCACAACAACTTTTCCTTTTTGTCTTGCTTGCTGGCTCCCATCGTTTTCCTCGAGACAGTGCTGTTGGTGTTACGAGCCACGTGCGAATAAGCCATTGCTTTCGTCTTATTCAGCCCACTCCAAGCTAGTCAAAAGAAGTATTGTTAACCTGTGTTTCACCAATGCACTAAAAAAAGTCCCGTGAGCATATTATCCCCACTGGTTTTGAACAGCAAGCTTTGCGGTTGCTCGCAGCTGGGTACCCCAAACACATTCTTGTTGCGGTCGTGGAAGGCCTTCTAAGAAAGCACTGTCTAGAGGAAAACAATGGTAACCAGCTGGTAAGACAAAAAGGAAATGTTGTTGTGGTACCGTATATTCACCGAGTGTCACACAATTTGAAGAAAGTAGCAATGCGATCAAACGTAAAGGTAGTGGTTTCTGCGCCCAATAAGCTCATGGACCTGTGCAAACTATCAAAGTTTGGCGTGTGTGCCAAACACGGATGTGAAAAGAAGCACAGAACGAAATTTGGCGACTGTACAGATGGTGTGGTTTATCGCATTCCGTTCTCCTGTGGCGGACACTACGTCGGGGAGATGGGGCGCTGCCTAAATGATTGGCTTCGCGAGCACAGTAACAATGTGCAAAAACAAAACGGTGGCTTTCTTGACTTACGTTGCAGGGCATGCGGATGTACACCACTGTTTGATGGATGTGTAAAAATTAGAAAATGCAAGTCCATGTTAGCACGCGAAGTTGTAGAAGCCAAACACATTGATTATGTAGGAGACACGTGTGTTGCTAAGCCTTCGATTGCGTTATCGGAGAAGGAACTGGCTATCCTGAGAACGAGATAGTGTTTTTCCCAATCATGCTCTGTGATGGTTGTTTCTTTGTTTTTGTCGTTTTGTTTGTTGTCGTTTTTTGTTTTGTGAGGATGGTTCGGACTACAAATACCGGTACACATATTCAATAATAATCAACTGAGAGTTGCGCCTCGTTGTGTTGTTCTTCCCTTGTGTCCTCGTCCTTGCTGCACACAAGATTGCATAAGATATCTTTGCATGCAGATTACAAAAACACATCTGCCCACATGCTTCAATTTGGAGTGCAGAAAAATATCAATTCACACGACAAGTAGTATTTCATTTTATCCATTATTTGTGCTCTAATCTGGGACAATGCGTTCCACTATGAAATGATAAGCCGTAATGCGGAGCTGCGAAATTGTCTAGTACGACCGTTTGATTGACACATTTTGTGAGGATGATCGTGTCCGGGAAACTTGCGACGAACGGGAAGTAACAACCACTCCTTCGAGAGAGACCTTAAAACAGTAAATGTTGTGAATGATTGCAAGATGGGAAACTCTATGCCTGGTATCTAATAAAGCTACATTTGCATTCTCTTATACCCCTGTCAGGCAGGCAAATTTAGTGCACTTCAACTGAGTGCACTTCAGCTTACCAAATGTCACACCAAGTGTTTTGGTGCCACACGGGAAAAATTAGTGTCACTCGCAAATGATGGCAATATCGATGGGTAAAGTACTATTAGACACGTAAAATGTTAAAGTAAAAGCAATATTTTGTCTATTTAATAAAGTCTAGTCTTGGCAATATTTTGTCTATTTAATAAAGACACGCTACGAAACAACATTACATTAATGAACAATCTTTACGCCAACTGGATTGATTCTGATCAATCATTGCAAGCCAAGATAAAGAAGAACTAAACTTGGCGTTTCGCTACGTCCCACGGAGGTCTACGAGGAGGCCCTGACACTGCCTTATTAGATAATGATTATTGTGTTGACTCGTACAGCTACATGCTGCAAACAAATGTAGGCTCTATCCTGCTCCGCTAAGCTAGGATAGCATTGGAATGACTGACTTTGTCGTCGTCTTTTATTGATTCACCGCAGCGCTAATCTTGGTACAAATCAGCCTAAACTGTAAGGCTAAGTCCACCCCACTATTATCTTTTGCAATGAGACTCCTTTCTGTCCTTTCTTTCACGAATTTCCAATTCTTTTTAGAATAAAATTTACGCCACATTTTTGGTTCTTGTGTTATGCTTTACTCGTTGAAAAACTGCTATCGAGGCCATGCACTCGATTGAGTGTAGCGAGTTTATCAAACTCACTTGAAAACAATTGTCTGGGAAAAAGCCGTGTGGCACAATACAGAAAGGGGACGCTAAAGGCAAAGGGCACTCAGTTGATGTGCACTAAATTAGCCTGTCTGACAGGAGTGCCTAGAGGCTCATGTGCGATGAGCTCTTAAAGGGTAACTGCAAAGAAAAAAAGTTTTTTTAAACAGCCTAATTGGGACAAGCATGTCAAAAAACAATTTTTCCGCCAGAAAAAAAAAAAACTTTTACAGCAATATTTATTGCGTGAGCCTGATTTTAGTTTGCGGCTATTTCGTCCGTTTTAAATCGCGCGCCACGAAGTTGGGATTTCGTGACGTCAATCCCAATCGGCTGGTATACTTCTCATTGGCTAAGAGTTTGATTGACAGCTTAGATCTTGGTTGTTAAACCTTTGTTATATGTTGCAATTTCCTTTTTGAGCGGCATATAATCAAACTCTTAGCCAATGAGAAGTATACCAGCCGATTGGGATTGACGTCACGAAATCCCAACTTCGTGGCGCGCGATTTAAAACGGACGAAATAGCCACAAACTAAAATCAGTCTCACGCAATAAATATTGCTGTAAAAATTTTTTTTTCTGGCGGAAAAATTGTTTTTTGACATGCTTGTCCCAATTAGGCTGTTTAAAAAAAAACATTTTTCTTTGCAGTTACCCTTTAAAGGGGCCCTGCAAGAACTTTTTTTACTGGTTTTTACTTTGCACTGAACCTAAGCGCATTGAATGTAGTAACTTAATTACATTTTCTTTTCTCGAATTTCACTTTATTTTAAAAGTTACAGGAAAATAAAATTACAAAATCAGGCAAAAAATAACCTCCTTCATGATGTCCTTGGTAGCTTGGGTTGCCGTGAACTAGAGGAGGGGTAGTGAGCTCAGTGAGCGGTCATGGCTGCTGCACTCCGGGTCGACGGCTCGAGACGGCGCCATTAAAGCATGTTCTGGCTAGGCTGTATGAAGCGGGCAGCCAGGGCGGCTCACATTGCATTTGCTGCACGATTAAACACTAATTCGGCATGACACCTCATTGGCCGAAAACGACAGCAAACACGGGTCAAAGATCAGTTCAAAACGGGAGCCACTTCGCGCTGCCATACTGCCAAAAGGCCAAACCGCAAGCAACAGCTGCTCGCCGAAGGCCTTAGGAACACTCGGAACCGATCGGATCCTCCAGTCCATACGACCGCAGCGCCGCCGCATACATCCGGCACCTTTCTACGCTCGCCGCTCGTTGGTGCCTGATCCTACGACACCTTTCTAGTATGCGCCGCCTTTTCCACCGCTTGGTGGTGGGTATGTCGACGGGTCATTTCTTGTTTCTGTACTTCCCAAACTGCATTTGTCTCTTTTCTGATCTAAAATAGTGAACAAAAACTACTTTTATAAATAATTGAAACGGTTCGCGCCACTTATATTTTGTATTTCGACTAAAAATAAGCTTTTAGCGGCTCTGACCAGTAGTAAGCCCAGGACCAAAGACGTCACGTATCGCACGCTTTCCGAACCACGGGTCGCCCCCGTAAGTGGAGGAGGTTTCCGCGTCGTCCGGTTAAAATATGACGCACTGATATTTAGTTACTCTCTTCATGCCTGCTGGCATCCTCAAACCCCGAGGGACGTGGAAACCGCAAAAAAGGTAGGCGCTTAAATATGATTGCAGGGCCCCTTTAAGGACTGTAATTGAGTGAGCTATGTTAACCGTCGTGACAAGGTGGGCTTCCTCCTCTTTTTAACGCAGAGTGTGTTAAGGGCTGGGACAGGCAAGGGAAGCGGTGCCACGAAAAGTGTCACGAAAACTGCTGCAAAAGTATAGCGTGCCGCCAAATTTAGTGCAGTTACACTCCCTGAGTTTAGCATGACTCCTGAGCTTCCGAAGAATGTGCCACACAACATGCAGCGTGTTTGGTGCAACTCAAAATGTGCTGGGCATTCTCACGGCTCCCTACCTTCCCTGTAGCATTAAGTTACATTGTTCTCTTTCGCTTGACAAGCCAACTCCTAATCTTAACAGCAAAGAATGCCCTCGTTGTCTTGTGCCATATTTGTTTTTGTACTGACTCTCGCAATTGGGTAACTTTCACTGGTGACAGTTGATGCCATATTAGGTGAACCAATGTGCCTGTTTCCATGCCGTGGTAATGCATTTGTTTTGGTCTGTGTGTGCAGTGAATGATCGCCAGTTTTTCGAGCCCGTGACTAGGGTACCGTGTTTCTGGTATTAAACCAACGAAAGCTCAGCGATAGAATTTCTAAATTTGAATTTATCAAAAACATTCCTATAATCGAGATCACTGCGACAAAATCAAAATTGAAGATACTTGACCATAGTCGCGATCAAGTGCTGGGTCAGTGTTCCTAAGGAGAGGCTACCGCAGTCTCTCTTTTGACATTGCACGATGGACGAAGGGCCGACAGCGTCCACTCGGAATGGCATATCAATGTTGCCATATTTCTGGGCAACGACAGTAGCTATTCTAAGCATCTGTGCAGCCACTGTTCAGGTTTTTGGCCTTACATGGATGGGAAGCAGTGGTCTTGGGAGAGCCAAAACTCGCGGATGGAGGCTGTGCTTTCTCCAGTGGCCAATGTGTCCGCTGCGCTGCACACTGAGGCTCGTAGTTCTTTGTGTCTGCAATGCAAACGTTCTAAAGAGGCTTATCAGCGGCGAAACACAGAGTCAGCTGTTCTTAAATTGGTTACTACGAGCCCTAATTCACCTTAGGTAAGTCTCTGACACATATAAAGCTGTCTTCTAGCTAGTATGGCTTTCAATTAAACTGGCTTTTTGTTTTTTTGGATGCATTTATGCGAGGGCATTATTTTTCTTTATTCATCCTTATTCCTTATTCGCGTAGAAATGGTAATTTAACGGAAATAAGATCCGATGAGCGCCAAAATTACAATAAAGAAAACAAACTCAGAAAAACACCATCTAAATTTCAACAGAAATGAAATCCGAAAATGTTTGTGACTTGCTGGGGCCTGTATATAAAGCCTTAGCTTTCTCAACTTAATAAAAATTTTAATATGTCGATTGGGGTGTCCGCAATTGCGCATATTACTGCAATAAATAGGGGTAAATTTGAGTTGCACTCGAAAATGAAGCATCTCTTGGGATAGGAAACACCCCAAGCGTAGCGACCGCCTTGTGACCTCTGTGGCCCCTGCAGGCGGCGGAGCCGAGGGGTGTCCCCTGCTGCTGGGGATGGCCTTCCAGAAGGCCCCACTGCCGCCGGGCAAGGCACCACCCCTGCACTGAGGTGAGCCCCCCCCCCCCCATATACTTAAAGGCAGTGCAATTCCTCCTCCCCCACGTTTTCTCGTTTCCATCCAGGGCAATCCTCCTTGCTCTTCTTCCCCCCCCCCCCTCCCCCATGTCTATGCGAGGCCCGCAAGGCGTGCGCCTGCGTGCCGTGCCGGCCAAAATTGTTTGCTATTGCACATGGTGGACTAGATAATTTTTTTTGTTTTCAAATATGAAGACAGTTTTGTTTTTTAACGGGAAGAAACTAGCATCTGTGTACCTTTGTTGAAGTTGTAATGCACGGGATGCCGTCTCGATCGGCAAATGTGATAACACGAGCAGAGTTGTAATTGCTCAGGTGTGAAGACAAGCTTTCTCAATTCCGCTAAACGCGAACAAATAAAAAAAATACCAATGTAGTTTTTGAGTATTTTGGGACATCGGCATCCACTGCAAAAATATATTGAGTTTACCTGTTTGTTGCTGCAAAAGCTGAGAGCAGGCACACGATAGAATGCACCTCTCCCTGCGTGTAAATGGAGTTTCGTGGACAAGGACTGCATTGCAAGCGGAAGCTCGTGCTGTCGCTTTGAGCATCGGTCGGGCACGCACCCGTAAGGCTCGCAATCCTTAGTGTATATTATACTAAACTTTTTTAGTATCTTGAGTGAAGTGCAATTGCACACTTGGCATCGCTCGAGTTAGGCAAATAAAAGTCACCACAACGCATGCAAAACCTGGACTTTTTGGTAATTTTTAGCATTACTGATCATTTTGCCAAATCTGCAGCTTGGTTTACTTCAAGTACGCATTTTATAAACGTCGAATATTACCTGCAACTGTGCACATGCGCGCGGAAGAATATACTACATCTGCTATTTACGTGCCCCGTGCATATTTCACGAATGACAATTAATGAGACGACGAAAACTGAAACAAACTAAACGTTTAATGGGTTAACTTGTGCCCAAAACAAAATAGAGGAAGGCTATCGTCGCAGGCGTCGATAGCGGCGTGACAGCAGGATCGAGCGCTGGAGCGAGACTGACTCTGGCTCGCCAGGCGGAGCACCTTTTGTACCCGCGTGTGTCTCTGGAATATTCAGCCTAGAAACTGGCGCGTAGAACATTCGTAACTCGATCAGACTAGAAGGTTCTAGAACTTACGAGAACGGCAAGTAGAAAGAATGAATAAAAGTACATTCCGCTCCCTGAAATAGAACCCGGATCTTCCGCACGACAGCCAAGCACGGTAACCATTCGGTCACTCACGCGCTCGCTCGGCGATGCGTGTGGCAATATAACTAACCATTAAATACACTCATTGTTTCCCCTCAGTTAAAAAAAATACTAGCGCGCTGCGCGTTTCTCATTTATCCCATTTATTAGCGAGGCCCTCTTTCATCCTTAGTGTGTTTCTAGATATTGTTTTGACATTCTCACGCGCAAGGTATGAATTTGAGTTCACTTGCAAAGCATACAAGACTGGCCACACACCCGCGGGTGTACCTTACTGCATGAGTTACAAATGAGGACAGAGAGATCCTTCAGCAAAGCCTTCAAAAGACAAGAGCAATTTTTTTATTGTCAATAATTGATGTTTCATTAATCACGGAGGACAAATCACATACAAAGATGAAAACCAGAAAATATTTATTCCTACGAGGCAAAATATTGTACTGGCCTAGTTGCCCTCCTGTGGAACTACAAAGACGTCCGCAACAAAATAACTACCGCACATTTCTCACCATGTACAACCGCCTAGACAAAAAAATCCCCAGCACAGCAAAACAAACCCTTTTGTTCAGGATGTCGTCATAGATTATACTGTTCTGCTGTGGCTGAGGATCTGAAACAACCTTTTCTTGATGACACATACGTCCTATACAAAAGAAGCGGTACAAAAAACAGCAATTTTGAAACAAAACATTCATTGCACATTTGTGACAGCGTCTCTCATTGCAATGCTCCTGCTACCAGATTTCCTCGATGCCACTCGCTTTGGTTCTGCTTGGACATAGTGTTTCTTCCTAAGAATTGCTCCCTACGGCCGTCTGCTTGAGTGAGTTGTGGGTGTCACAGCCTCTTTGTTTCTCTTGTGGACAGGAGGAGCTGCCTATGGCTGCCCTGGACTAGTCCAGCCTGGATTCTTCCAGAGAATCTATGGCCAAGTCTGAAAGTGAGTCTTGCTGGGCCATAGCCACCCTTGTCCAGTGTCCTGCCAAGCTGGTCTATGTTGTATGCGTCGATGCACAGGCATATAGACGAAAACCCAAGAGATGGTTCGACATATGTAGTGTTGACTCACAACTGGAGTAATCATTCGGAAATATAAACAAACAATATCTGACACAAATCATGAAAATATTGATCTTTGTGGGTATACTTTAGAGACGCTTTTATTTTTTTCTCATTTGGCACGTCACGCTTTTATTGTATGATGGGCATAAGTTGGGGCATATTTCGCAAGCTGCAGATAAATATAAAGAAAGATAGTTTTCATATCTGCATGTTTAGGAAACAGCATGCTATGAAATGACCTTAGCCAAATTTTATGAAAATGCCTAATTTTGGAACACTTTGAAAGAATAAAAACATGGAGGATTTCGCACCATCTGGCATGAAAAGCCAAATTGGTTTCATAGATGTTTACCGAAAAGTTGTCTTTGAAACGATGCCTCCACTGCAGAAGGGAAATTTGGCCAGTGTTGTAAAACAATAAAAAAAAATGCAGAAAAAAAACTTTTGAATTTTTTTTTTGTTTTATTGTTTTGGGACATTCTACTTTCTTGAGTAAAAAGAGCGAAATTAGAAGGAAGGATTGGTAAAAAATGTGTCTAACTCTGCGGTGGCTCAAAGCCTGGCAAGTTTACGCGAATATTAGTCATCTTTGAGGCTGTCGCTCAGGACAGCGATGCTTTCTCTGTTTCTCCGATATGATTGATTTTTTTCTTGTGCCACTGCTGCTTGTGTGAGAGGGGGGCCGGGGACTCGTCAAGCTGCATGATGCAGCTTTTTCCCTCGGTCTCCCTCCATCATTTGTTTGACGGAAAAATAAACATTATTATTATTATATTATTGTTATTTGCGATAGACTACACTAAAACACGCGACATTTGCATTTGGAATTATCGAAGCACGCGCTAGTTTCAAGATAGGTGGCGCAAACGCAAGTGGAGAACGCCAGTAAAGGAGCCTTTGTTGCGACGTGCTAAGCCTAACCAAGGCAGCGGCAACTGTTCCGACGCAATCGACGCTGCGCTCGTGTGTGTCGGCGCTTCAGAAAAGAAAATAAGATTCTTCGAAAAAGTTTACAAAAAAAATTGATATGTTTACAACTCTCTGTAATGCCGAATTGGAGCGCAGCTCTTGAGGTGGAGGAGGGAAGGGTACAGAGAGGAGGGTATGCCCCTCCTCCTCTTCCGTACCCCTCTCTTACCTCTCTCGCTCCTCTCTCGCTTTCTCCTCGTGACGTCAACGGTGATGTCACTCATAAACCTTCGTGACGTCACTCGTGAAGGTCGTGACCTTCACCGTGAAGGTCACATGATGGTCGTGACCTTCTCGTGATTTGCACTTTGAAGGTCGTGACTTTTGTTGTAACCTTCACGAGTGTCTTTCGTGAGGGCACTCGTGACTTTCGTTGTAACCTTCACAAGTGTCTTTCGTTTCGTCACTCGTAACCGTCGTGACGTCACATGTGAGTTAATATGGGAGACGTCACATGTGAGTTATAATGGAACGCCATATGATGCAATGCGCAGGTCACGAGTGACCTGCACATTGCATTATGGGACGTTTTCCATAATGCAACACGTGGTTACGCCGACGGCGACGCCGCTCAATCCAGAACGGGCGCCTAAGAGCTGCACTCAAAATGTGGCAATGGCTCTGCAAGTTGAGTGATGTGCAACATGGGTGTGCTGATGATACTTCCGAGTGACGCAATCTGCCCCACCTGTCACGAGTGGAGATTCTCTACGCGTCCGAGGGTCGGCCGGGAGATGTGACGGATTTTCATTGTCCCTTGAATTACCCGAGCTGGTTGGTTCTTTCGATGTCTGCCTCAAAACGTGCCGTGTTGGACGGATACACGAGCTCAAAGCAAATCTGCGCACGTGTTTTGCCATTCGTCAATTTGAAAGCCGTAAACTTCTGCGCTTCTGCGTGAGTCTCGTTCTGCTGATGCCAATGCACCTGCGAGACCTTTGCTTGCGAGATAGTTTATGCAGCTGCCACGGAAACCGCCAGCTGTGGAATGACCGAAATGCCGGTGTGGAGGTGCAGCTAATGTAACGGTATTTGATATTCCATTTTCTGCATTATTTCCTCGGGGCCCAAGGGTATTACAGAGGAAAGTGGCTGCAATAGATAAACAAATCAAACGTGAACAAACGGGCAAAATTTTTCAGCCTTTCCACTCTGGTGAAGAAGGAAGACCAGCGGAGCTGTTCAATGGAAAGTAATGGCCGGCCGCAAGTCGGCAAGCCAGAGTGCATAGTGGAAAGGCTGCCACCATCTATGAGCGACGGCGGCAATTAGATATGCGGCTTGCCGCCGCCGCTCATAGATGGCAGTAGGTGTCTAGAGTTTGGTGTCTTCATTTCTTTACGGGGCACATGGTCCTGGGGAAACTAGCCCTCAACAGCTCCGCTGTAAAATATGCTATGAACAAATGCTACGGAATGTCTGTTAAGTTATTAGCGATTGCTGTTTTAAAATCGCCAGTGTTGGTTATAGAAAGTGTAGGTGGAAGAAGGCAATTTCAATCCAGGGAGGCCCGAGGAATGGAGGCGCGAGGGGCCGGAGAATTAGCAACATACAGTGAGGGACGGTTTTAGTGACTTTGGATGATTCCTGGGCAGCCTACCCTAGTTCTGTTTCAATTTTATGCGATGGCAGCCGATTCATGAGGAGTACTATGCATCTTTTGAGCTTCGGAACTTACTTTACTTGTTAATAATCGGGGTTGTTTGGCTATTTTTACAGCCTGATAGTGTCAGCAATTTCAAATTTTGCGACCAGTCACTCGCTGTAGACGAGCAATTTAGCCAGTGCAGTACAACCGCTAGCCTGGGGTTTTTAACGTGCACTACGCAGTAGTGATACACGACCGCACGCCGGTACGATGCTCATCCAGGTCGAAACGGGCAGGTGTGGGGATTGAACCCAGGATCCCTGGGTTCTGCAGCGCGAGCTTTTGCTCCATGTACTCCGAGCTGGTGTGCGCTAGACCACTCGGGCACCGATCCCCCTATTTTTCTTGTTTTGGGACTTTGGATCATCTTTTCAGTTTGTGCACTCAGTTTTCGGTATCGTATTTTCCGGTGTATAAGTCGCGGTTTTTTTCAAACATTTTTCTTGGTGCGACTTGTACAACAATGCGACTTATATAAGATGTTTTTTTGTTTTGCAAATTGCGACTTGTTATTTTTTTTTTTTTGCTTTGCACACTATTTTTTGTAGAGCACCATAACTACGTAGCCATAGGTGGTGTTTCCCCCTCCAGAGGCATTGCTGTCGCCGCACTATTTTGACTCGGAATGCGAGATATTTTAATTTTTATGGCTTCCCCGAAGCAGCTGCAGAATATTTTCTCGTGTCTTTCTCAGTTTTTGTTTGATGAGCAGTTTTTTTGTGCCATGCTCCAGCCGTGTTGCTACATGTAAAAGGAAGGATTGTGGCTAACCGATTTTTAGAGGTACAAAAAAAAATATGTCAAGGTTTATTTTTCTGCCCGCGCATCGATGCTCGCGTCGTCTCCGGGACTTGGCCTAGGTTAGGCCTAGTGCTCCAAAGGTTGGTTCGCGAGTGTCTAGCTCCTTGAACTTTTGTTCGCTCGGCATGCGTTCGCTTGAATAAAGTCGACTACCCTCTAATTTTGCGCATCTTTTGTCCTTTTGCTGCGAAACACTCGATTGCCCCCGCCAGACAGCACCATACTATGGGCATTTCTCGCAAGTCGAAATGCGCGTCAAACGGTACGTGTCGATCTAGCGATTGTGCGAAACTCCGATTTCGCGATACCAATGCGCGTAAACTAAAGAACTCACCGCGTGAACCGTGCAAAGAGGTGCGACTTATACAAAGGTGCGACTTGCCTCTGAACACAAAGCGTAAGCTACATTAAATCTAGCGACTGTTTTTAAAAGCGAAGACAAAATTATAAATAGTTAGTTTCATTATTCTAAATAAAATATATATATATAAAAAAAGGCTCGGGGCCACATCTTCCTTTAATTCTCCGTCTTTAGCGTGCATCGCACAGTCCCGATTATTCAAAGGCACATTGGCGCGACGCCCCCTCCATATTGAAATTGGCAGGAGTCTGCACTGAATGGAAAATGTTTGAATCTTTGGCACGAGCTGCCACTACGCCGTGCCGGATGCGTTAGAGGGTTTGGTGCGGTACATTTGCGTCCAGCGAGGTCCTACCGAAAGCCAAAAAGGGCTGTCGTGCCAGGAACAGTGGTCCGGGTTAGAAAGGGACTCACCGCCCTTCCGTAACGACGCTTGAAATGCGCCTGCCTTGCCTTCCCTTCGCAGTTCCGAGCATCGTGGTCCAGAGCGGGTGCGGTGCGGGCGGGGGGCGTCCCCCCCGGGAGTGCGGTGGCCCCTCCCCCGCGGAGGAGGGGCCGCCCCCTCCGCGCCCCTCCCCCACGGTCGTGCGCCTGGCCAAGCAGCGCGAGGTGGACGAGGAAGAGCGACCGCAGCGGCCGCCTGCCCCGGCCGCGGCCCCCGTCACGATACGGCTGGACCGGGAGCCGGAAGAGCCGCCCAACGGCTCGGGGCCGGTTGAGGCCGTGCCGGAGGACGGCGGGGAGGAGGATGGCGTCTCGTCTCCAGCCTCCACTGCCACTTCTTCGCGGAGCTCGCAGCAGGTGAGCCCCTGGGAACGCTACGGACCTCGCGATGGGACGCCGGCTCCCGGTTGGGAAGCGGCGAGGAACTTCTGGCGTGCCCCGTAGTTTGGATCGCCTGGGCACGTTCCATCTCTGACCCAAATCCTGGTTAGCATTGCCTTTGATGCAGTGAGCCTCATTGCGGGCATCTTGTAGACCCTGAGATGGGGAACGATAAAAAAGACGGACAAACGGATGGATCTGAAACCCCCACTAAAACGTTGATTAAATTTGACTCGGATCGGTTTCCTTGCCCAATGCGGCAGTTTACGGCAGCTTCGTGATTTCACGACAGTGTGGGTTCGATGTGTATGCTTGCTCGTTTAAGGAGTGGTAAAATGCACCTTCTCTGTGGTTGTAACTACCGAGTTGTGTCCTTGTTTAGCCGCTCTATAAGGGACAGACTCTGTGTTAGGACCCATGTACTGAATATGGGACAAACTATGACTCCATCACTTAACAGTCAACATATTCTTAGTGTGCAAATGAACTACTAATGTCATGACCCTTTCCTACTGGGCATTTGTATGCCACAACCTCGTAGAGTTCAGGCCAAGATTAAAAAGGGGCATTCGTGGGTGTCTATTATTAGGTCTGTGCTCGCTGCACTAGAGGAGCTAACCTGCTAGTGACGCGTCATCTCCGGAGTCTGGGCGACGGCAACGCGTGCACTTCTGTCTGTCTGAACTGGAGCTCTCTGCTGGCTAACCTTTCCCCCCAGTGCCGGGCTGTCTCTCTGAGCTTGTGGTGGTGCCTCTGGGTAGCCCTCTCTCTCTCTTTCTCTCTCTCTCTCTGCACTTCCTGTTCCACCAGCGGCTCAAGGTGCTAGTGCGCAGCCACGCGGTGCGGGATGATGCCTCGCCCCTCTGGACTTTCCCGGCGAGGTCGGCCCAGCGGCACCCAGCCCCCAGATGCTCTCCGTGCAGGTGCGCCCCTTCCCCTCTCGACCCCCGGGGACGGAACCTCCGTGCGCACGACTCCCATCTCGACGTGGAAGTAAAAATTAAATTGTAAATTTTGTGATGGTAATTCAGGGTGGTGGCATCGCCAGCGTAGATTGACACAAAAAAAACTTCTTTTTTGCTTTTTTATTTGCGTCGCCCTTAAGTAGCAAATTCGGGGTACCACGTCACGGGGCGTAAGAAAACACCGCCGTGCTTTTGCGTCAAGAGTCGGTGTATCCGCCCCGAAGTTGCAATCTTGTAATTGGCCTGTGCGCCGAAACGAGACATTTTGAAACGCTGGCCCGGTGGCTCCTACGTTCTATCAAGCCCTGCTCCTCGCGCTCCCGAACTCGTCTCGATGGTGCGGCGTACGGTTCCATCCCCGGGTGCCCCTCCGCCCCCGTCCACTTGCCCTCTGCTCTCCTTGCCCTCCCCCTCTTCTCCATCCGCATACTTCTTTTCTTGCGATTTTGTTCGGCCCAATGCTGCAGGCTCAGTCGCCATGTGCTGGCCACGTTCCTAACTCTTCTTGGTGCACTAACCGACACCCTGGGGAGGTGCGAGAGTGCTCAGCTGCATGACGGCTTCTTTCTGTTGGCACGAGACAGACCGGTGCTTGCGGCCAGGTCACGAACGCAAAAGGCACTCAACGTGAATGCGTCGACATGGCTTGCCCAGGTTTAACTCGCCTGGGCTAGCATATGGGAGCACTAGCTATTGTAAAAGTTGGTCCGGGGCATGCGCAGCTTCAGGGGTGGTCCAGTTGCGCCATTTTGATAAATTCCCGCTTGTTTGCGCCTTGCTGCGCCCAAAGGGAAAAATTGCGGCAAACTGTGCCAAAGCGAAGGAATCTGCAAACAAATTTATTTTTGGAAGTGTTTTTTCTTTGCATCTGGCAACTGTGGGAATCTAGTGGGGTTTGGCCATCACAATCCTATCCAGGTTTCCGGCTCTGTGGCATTTGTTTCGCACTAATTTTCTCGACGTTCCTAACGCTGCACACTTTTAACAGTCTTAGTTGGATTTCAAAACGAACTACTAAAGCTTAACAAGCTCAAGTAAGTATCTTTTTCTGCGTGCCTATGTTCGGAAGCGTGGCACTATTTTATAGAAATGTGCTCGCACATGGTTTCAATTTCGTTAGCATGCTCGGTCGGGACTGCTTGGTTACAAACAAATGCCTTTTTTTGTGTCAAATAATGTGAATCCTTGATCGTACTAACCATTAAAGCATTTGCACATTGGGGAACCCAGAATATTTTCATTGATTAAGCTTTTGTCTACTAACTTGAATTTTCGGGCAACTAGATCGCTATAGCAACCGAGGAGAAGCAAAGCAGTCAGACATTGATTGTCTAAACAGTGAGAGAATTGTACGGAAGTGTCATCGTAAATTAAATGCTTGTCACACAGCATGTTGTCTTTAGGAGTTATGAGGTCCAGACATTGCTGATTTTCGTGTCACCTGAGAAGACTTTGTATAGTGCTAATTTATCTCTTTCTTATCGAGAGAGGGTGGAATTGAATTTATTCCGCTTAATCTGCCGACAAACAGCTCGAGGCCTTCATAGTGTGCACATATTACAATCAATGAAAGAAGAGATACAAACAAACAAGTAGGACATAATATGGAAAGGTAAAGGTAAATAAACAAAACTGGATAAAACAACAGACCATGGCTGTTTGTCAAGCGGCCAACAAGGCTCGTTTAAAAGTTATGAGGGGTGAAAACAAGTCTAAGTCACTCCTAACGCCCTTGTGAAGGAGCTGTAGGCGTGGCATTGGGGACTGGACACCAACTTTCTGTGGTTAAGAAAAGAAAGGAAGATCTACGCTTCTGAGGGACACGAAACGAAGGCAAACTTAAAAGCAAGGGTGCATCCAGCATGGCATTCACTATCTTGTACAATATAATGAAGTCTCGCATTAATCTTCTTTTGTGCAAGGCTACAAGATCAAGAAGATTAAGCAGGTCTTCATAATCAAAATAGATGTGCCTCCCATCCATCTGTCATAAACAATACGTACAAAACGACGCTGCACTCTCTCTAAAATACATGATTGCATCGTTCCAATGGTGTTCCATACGACTGAGCAAAACTCCAGTCTTGATAAAACAAGAGTGCGAAATAGATGAATCATGCTAGCGCGAGTATGAAAATTCTGCGTCATTCAGGAAATAAAGTTTAACACCTGATAAGAGTCATTGACAATCTTCAAGACGTGCTCAGTAAACAAGCGGCCGGAATCAAACAGCAGTCCCAGGTCACAGATAGTATCTGACCTCGCGATAGCTAAACCTAACGTGGTCTACAGGTATTCAATGCAGCTTGTCGGACGGTTATAAGAAACATCCTTGGTCTTATTGGGGTTAAGTTCCAAATTATAACCGCAATAGGTACTCTACATCGACTTCTCTATGTTGATAGCACGCTTCCATCAACCCTGCTACATTTGTCCACTAGCACTAATGGAAACAAAATATCAATTTGATCAAATGTATGGCTTCGCACAGTCGAAGGGCAATTTGACAGGTACAGTATAACTGCTAACCTTGGGCTTTTAATGGGCATTACGCAGCTGATTACATAAATTCATACCGGCATCACTAATAGGGAACTGCACCGAATTGCTCCAATCTTACGCATGTGCTGCTCCAAAGCTACTCCAAAACACTATTTTTTCTGATATGAAGGTGCACCAGAACAAGATTTTTCTGCTCCAAAAATTGGTCCAAACTCAAAACTTGCTGGACCGCCCTCGCAGCTTTCATCCGTTTGATGGTTCTAACCAGCCTTCTCGGCTCAACTCAGGCTCATAGGGGCTTTTATGACGAAGAAGGTCCAGAAACATGTTAAATTTTTGAAGCAGTGGGCCTAGTTTTGTCCCCTAGTTGGACTTTCGTGACAAATGTCCCGAGCAAGGAGCTCCATGTTTTGAAGATGGGGAAATGCGCAGAGGTAGTTATGGGGAATTTCTAACACTTGTTCCTCAGCGTAGGCTTTAGTTGCGCCTAATAAAAGATCTATTCTTTGCAGCGCCGCAAGGTGTTTAATGTGCGTTGCGTATCGGGTTAAGGACAAAGAACTAGTACAGTACAGAGTTAATCCTTTTACGGGTTGTCCTGCCGCAGCTTCCTCTACAGAATTTCTAGCAATGTTTCGAAGTCCCCAATAGGGAAGGAACGGCCATTTGATCTCTAACGCGCCTCGTCCGTCATTCGCTCGACCTTGCCCACTCGCAAGGCTCCCACGAAACGTGTCGCTTAATGCATGCCGGGTTTTGACTATATGCCCTTTGTGGGATTTCTACCCGTGCTGTCTTAACACACCTTTGGGCGAATTACGCCGCTGCTTTTTAATGCATCTACGTCTTATCGTTTGGGCACGGGTCCTCCAGCAGACAAAGTAACGCTCAGCGTGTACCGACGTGAATTGCGGCTTCGTCGCTGGGTGCTTTGCCTGCCGCCGGTTTACCACCGAGGGGGAGGGGTGGGGAGGGGAGGGGGGAGGAGGTGAGGGATGGGAGGTGGTGCCCGCCCTGAAGCCCCTTCCTTGGTGCCCAGGGAGGCAAGGGGGGTCCCTCGCCCGGAGGAAAGTCTGGCCGTCTCAGCAAGCAGGGAGGCAGCAGCTCCCAGGGGAGCTTGGAGGGTTCTTCTCCCAGCCTTTCCAGGGGTGAGTGGACTGGACGTTTCGGCAATTCTGAAAGTGCCAGCGATCGTTTGTGGCGTGTGGCGTGTGCCGGTGTCCGTGTATGCGAGAGTCCTGGTAACGGAACGGCGGTCTCTATTTTTCATTCTCGTAATGGAGTCGCCGCCCTTGAGAATTTTTTTTCTTACATTGGCAAACTGAAAGTGGGGAAATGAATTTGATGTGTAGTCGAATTTTCAGAAAGTGGATATTTACGCCTATAAGTGTGAAACTAGAATGGCGTCTTGTGTGTTTGGGTTGTGTGATATAGATTTCTTATGAAGGTGCACAGATTGTGTTATTGTATATTATTAATGGTTTTAGGTAATCGTGTGTGGGTTATGTTTCCAGTGATGGAAGTGCTGCGCCATTTGCGCCAAATTGCGCCGTGAGCGAAAGTCTGCTACATCTTGCTCCAAAATGCCATTTTGGCTAAGAATTGCGCCACGCCTGCGCCAAGATGGGCAGAACAAAAAAAATTATATTTTTTATTCATTTATATATGTATTTCACAGCATTTCTAGGTCAGAGCGCAGTCGAAAACTCGAACATATACAACACGAACACGTATTGTAAAAGCGCAATTCCGGGACATTCGCTGCATTTGATTGGTTTAATCGATGAAAGAACACATACATGGAAGATGGTCAGATGCCTCAATCTTGCGCTTTGACATTGTTTGGTGAAGCCCATTGGCTCGTAGTGCGGCTGCGCTGTAAATTAAGCTGAAACAAAGTTTTAAGATTGCTCGACCACCGCACTGATCCGTGGATACGCTGGCGGCTTGATCACCGACATCCTGTAAAATTTCAGACGATGTCGGCGGTGTCAGTTATGTTTCTAGATAATATGTTGAGTGTATAGAATTTCAACCTTTCAAAAAAATTAGGTGTTTTATTTTGTATCTTTTGCGCGTGCACCGAATTGTATATTCATATTGTATTTCTCTCGAAAGGATCTACGAAAAGCGACTCACTATGGATCCCGGTCAATATACATATTTCCACGTATAATTTGCGATAAAAATTACACCATCTTCCTGAGGGGAACCATGGGGTGATGCGGAGCATCGTGTTGGTTCCGAGGAAAGAGTCAGTTGCGTGCTGACGTCGAGAGATGGCGCCACCGACCGCCTAGCGTTACCCCCTACGCGAGCCTTCGGCTCGCGGCAGAGAAACTTGAGACGCTCGCCGCTCGCCGTTTATTTTTTTTTCACACTTGAAGGAGAGGAGACTAGAGGAGGAGAGTTGCGCGGGCGCTCGCGGTGTGAGGAGAAGCGAACGCACGCGCAGTGCACGCAGCTGGTAGAGAGAGAGAGAGCGAGAGAGTAACGCGCAGCTGTTGGAGAGAGGGAAGGAGGAGAGTTGCGCGTGCGTAGTGCGAGTGCGGACTACAAGGCCGCGGGACATAGACCCGAGCAAGAGATGCTCCGCATCTAAAAGAATGAATGCACCCGTGCCAGTGATCGCTAATAATAGTTGAAAAGAAGGACGCGTGTGAATCATCACATACATTGGGTGGCAGATCGCACCCGCGAGCCACGGACGTTTGCCGCCGTTGGCCAGGTTAAGATAAAGGCAATGTGCCACCACAAGTTAAAAAGCCTAGGGAAAGCAGCTGTCGCAGTTCGCAACAGGGCGTAGCGGTAAGTAGAAGTTTGAGCAGTCCCATGGAAGGTGCGGCGAGCATTTCCATTTAATCTAGGTCGTCTCCGGTAGGCCCACGTCGATAGGGCAGTGGCCAGGGGGTGGGATAGGCAACGTTCCAGCACTTTTCTGCCGCGGGTACTTAGTCCCAAAACTGAGAGAGGCAACCTTTTGGGGTGAGACGTTTGTCCGGGAGTTTACGGCAAGCGGAATTGGTTGCTACCAAGGCGGACGTCCATCCAGTCTGTGCAGCGCGTCCGATGTGGAGCCGCTTGCGGCACACCCGCGAAGGTCGAGTCGGCTGCCGGGGGACGGGGTCGGAAGCGGGTCTGAGGGGAACGGCGTGTCACTCGCATCTGCCTTCCAGACTCGAGCACGGAGACGTACACGGACTCGACGGGGGTGGACCTGGAGCAGTTCATCGTGGACACGCTGCACAAGAACCACAAGGACCGGGTGATGATGCTGAAGATCGAGCAGGACCTGCTCTCCCTCGTCAGGGACAACAAGTGAGCGGTGGCCCCGCGCGGCATCCGGAACGCGTCTTTGATCGGCACATTCGCCGCATCCCCGTTTGCGGTCCTTCGTCGTCTGCCCGACGACGTCGCGCTCTCGTCGTGCCTTTGCCTGTTGTTGTCCCGGCGGGGACAGATGCGGTGGACTCGCGTACGGAGAGAATTTCACCGAGTCTGAGTTGGAGCTGTTGGGAGCCTTCGAGTTACGAATCTGAAAAAGACAGTCAAAAGAATGGGCTTGGCCGCTCTCTCGCTGCACCGACTTGTGTCGGGCTTTGCCGAATGCTCGTCTTCGACATGAGGTCTAATATGAGCTTCCCACTTTCGAAAGTAAAATTTATAAACATTGAATGCTAGGTTTCTCGACTGGAATTTATGTTTTTACAGCGGAGCTGTTTAGGGCTAGGTTCCCCAGGATCGTGTCCGTGTATGCCGACACCAACCTACCTGGACAGCTACCGCCATCTATAAGCGACGGCGGCAAGCAGACAACCAGTATGGTTTCCGCCGTCGCTCGTAGATGGCGGCAACCTTTCCAGCTATTATAGAAGAATGGATAGTTGGGCGCGTTGGTGGGATTTCATCGTAGGAAACGGCGCGAAAACAGACGACGATGAAGAAGAAGCACACAGTGTATCGAGTACAGCTCCACTGGTCTTCCTTCTTCACGAGAGTGAAAAGGCTGAACGTTTTTTACGTCGCTTTTTGCTCCTAGGTACGGTGTCATAAGTTACGTCGTACAAATGCCGGTGTTCGAAAATTAGTAAGGCGCTTTTGTTTCTCGTCATAGATGACCCATGAAAGTGTTACTCAGATTGATTGTGCACTTAAAAGAAAATTGGGCGATCTTTCAAGCATAGATTTTCTCAGCTTCATATTTATTTGCGAATTTCATTTTTAAAAACCTTCATAATTGATCGGCCTTTATACCAGATGGGTTTTCTTTCTTGAGAAAAATTTAGGAAAAACTTTAATAAGCCACTTGTCCTTCGAACATCCCAGTTTTTGAGCGTGGGAAATTTGGTGGTCCCAGGAAGAAATGCAGCCATCTCTAATGCACCATTTCGCGCAAATTGCAACATTAATTATGTTTAACGTACCTCTCTTCACTTTGCATTCTTAAATGGTGGGTTGACGCATAAAGTTACTATTTGTTGCCGTTGTTTCGTAACAATGCTGGCTGTTTGTGCCACTTTTGGCTGCCTTGACAAGGCAGCCAAGTGTCCACAAATGTCCCTCTGGGTTGCGGCTCCTTAGCTCCGATGGTGGCCCCGTGCCGAGACTTCGAGGGTCGCCGACAGCGTGGTAACGTCTTTGGAATGAGCACGCACTGCGTGCCTTCTGCCCCGCTTTGGCTGCGCGAGGCGAGACGCCCGTCATTGAAGGTAGGAAGCTGGGGGCAACCGAAGTCGCTCCCTGCAATTCTGCGAGCGACCCTCGGGAGCAAAAGACGACAAAGAGGAACATACACGACGGGACAGCGCTGTCCCATCGTGTACGTTCCTCTTTGTCCTCATCTTTTGCGCTGTTTTTGTTCATCGTGTACGATCACCACCAACTAGCTCGGCTTTTAAGTTCATTACCCCTCCCGGCGATTGTGATCCCCATCTCGTATTTCTTTGCAGGAGGCAGTCGCTGCGGTTTGCCCAGATGAGCTCGTACCACCGGATGCTGGTGCATCGGGTGGCGGCCTACTTTGGCCTGGACCACAACGTGGACCAGGCCGGCACCGCCGTCATTGTGAACAAGACGCGCAACACCCGGCTGCCCGAGATGCGCTTCAGGGACCAGATCCGTGATGACCTGCTCTCCGAGGAGCCCAAAAAGTCGATCCTCAAACGGGACAACGCCTCTTTTGAGGACGGCAAGGAGGCGAGTCCTTCACCTCCCTCTTACGCCGCGCTCGAGCTTTGCATCCACTCTTTCTAGTTTAGGGGCTTTCCTGCCCAATCTCACCGTATCATTCCTACGTCTAGTCAGAAAAGAAAGCCACCTACAGATTAGCTTGATTTGAATCAGCTATAAAAGTCTGCACTATACTGGCAGCGACGTGGGCTGGCAAATAGGAAAGGATCGAAATATTTGGAAAAACGGTCGAGTTTGTTTGTGACGGCTTCGTGTCTGCAACCAGTGCCGTCTGCTTAATTTTCTTCTCGCTGAGGGTTGTCCCGGGTCATTGCAACACCAGTGGCGGTCTACGAATTCCCTTGTGCATTCGGCACTCTGCAACCGGGCTTCTCTTTGTTCGAACGCTCGAGGGAATGGGTGGCATAGGACGTTGAAAATACCAACGAAAGACACATTTCAGACATGGTACACAATTTTAAGAGAAGTCTCGGAGCAGGGGGTGGAGATTTGCACATGTTTTTCTAAAGCTACTGTAGCATGCATATTTTATACTTTGTTATGTCAGAGCTTTGCAGCCTTTCCCGCGCGTCCATTGGCAGACGCACCAGCGTTGCGGGCTCATGCCGTAGCTTCTCGGATCTGCATAAAATCAATCCGGCCGCCGCCCTCGACCGTGTCGCGCAGCGCTTTCTCGGTGGATATGTTCGGCCACGGACCTTCAACATCGCTTGTGCGGGGCGTCATGCAGACCCTTTTTTCATTTAGTGAACCTTCTCGACATCTCCTTTCTCATCTCTCCCGGTCCATCCCCGCATGTCACCGTCCGTGGCCAACCAGACCCAACGAGAAAGCAAGAGACGCGGAAGTTGTGGCGAGACCGACCTTATGCTGAACGGAGAGACTGCGGCACGAGCGCCTCGTCTCATGAACGTACGCACTTGCATGCCGACGTCTCCAACCAGCGTGTTTATCGCGTCCAAAAAAGTGGTCCTTCGGTTTTCACTCGACGACGTCGTAGACGTGTCGCACTGTTGCCGGCCGCGATCCCCGCGGTGTTGCACCGGCGGTGGTGGACGTAGCAGACGCCTGGTCTGCTGCGAGTCACTTTCCAACTCGACAGTCCACGGAAGCTTTGGAAGCCAAGAGTTGGAACTCTGGGACGATGGTTGCGTTTGCTCGCGCTTTTTGCCGGGACTTCTAGCACCAACTGTTAGAATCTCGACATGTGGCAACCGTAGGGTTAATATAAAAACCTCAAAGGAAAGGCCCCGCTCATTGGGGCTGCTTGGGAAAGGCAGGGCATAGACGCGGACAATGGCGGTCCCTGTTTGTGGTCCGATGGTCTCGTATCGCTGCCGAAGCCTTAATGTACGCCAAGAAGTGGCGAAACATCACCCGTAAGGTCATCATCTCCTTCTTTTCTGGCTTACTTTGTGGGGAAACACCAGAATCGCGCATTGTATAAAAATAAAGTTGACAAGCACTCGAGCAACTTGAACCCGTTGCGGCAAAACGAACGCGCCTATCCTCCGTTTTACGATAACTTGGCGAAGTTTGGAGCCTACGGCCGCCGCAATCCAATAAGAGCATCGGAGCGAGGCGCGTGGCACCACGTCACGGGAGCATGTGTGTCTCTGCACCAAGGAACCGGCTGTCGTCTGCTGGCGAAGAGTCGTCTGCTGGCGAAGAGTCGTCTGCTGCGAAATCAACCAACTTCGGATTTACGTCCACTGCTGCAACGTTGCCGTCCGCTAGAACAGCGAGCTCTTCGGGAACAATTCATGCGGCAACCACACGCTCAATTTCTACGCTAATCTGTGGCAGGTGCTAATGCCAGGCAATGTTTTAAGCGGAAGCAGTCGATTATACAACTCCGATCGCCAACAGCCAAGGCGCTACAAGGAGAAACATATTGGGACCAGATACTTACCTAGCATCACTTTTTTGGTTCAGATATACTTGAAACTCATAAATTCGTCAATATTTATTCCCGTCTTGTTTTATATATTTTCAATAAATATGGAAACACTCGAGTCCAATTACCGTCAAAAGAAAACGAAATCGAACACTGCTTTTTCTCGTGGACTGGCGCTGCTGCTGTGGCGATAACGAGGCCTTCGTGGCCTTGACTATGGAGTGTTTTCACGTGACTTGCTGCGATGCTCTTATTGGGTCGCGGGTGACGCAGTCTCCTCAGTTCGTTAAGTTATCGTGAAACGGAGTATAACGTTCAATCTGCTTTCTTTCTCCGCTCTCCCGTCGCTCTCGTTCTTACCTCGGATTTTCCCTGCCGGCAACCTGACCCGCCAGCCTCTGCGACGTCGTTCGTTACCGCTCGGGATCCGCTTTGATGGACGGTGTGCTAAACACCCCGGTCGAAGTCGCACTCCGGGCACTGTAGTTCGGGCAGGTGCCATATTGGCCCGGTGTTGGCCCAGCGTGGTGAGGTGGCGCCTGGCTGCCCCCGCAGAGCCCCGAACGGCAGTCGTCGACGGACTCGAGGAGGAGCAAGTCGATCGAGGAGCGAGAGGAAGAGTACGAGAAAGCCCGGGCACGCATCTTCAACCAGGACGTGAGCTGCACCCCTTGCACTCCGGGGAGGGGGTTTTGGAGGCGCCAATGTGGCTTGCTTGCACCTGGTTGCTTTGGCCTTTTCAGGGTTTTGTCAAGAAATTTCTGTAGGCTCCGCACTTGTCCCTTCTGTGTCGTGGATTTCCGAAAAATGCTTTTGAAGGGGTAGTGAAATTGTGTCATGCGAGAGAAATGCATAGAGCCATAGCCTCCTATATTTATTTATTTATTATTTGAATAATAATGCCGGCCTACTTTTGTGGGCCAAGGCGTGTGAGCACATATGTGACATATACAACAGATTAGCTCTAGTTATACATGGCTTCAAAAACAAAGTTGAGAAAAATTAAAAGGCATATAGAACAAACGCTTCCCAATAAACAGAGGTAACACTTGGCAAATGATTAGTCAAATGGATTTAAAACTCCATCTAAGGCTTTGACAAACGAGTCGAAGGTGGCACTGCCTGTAATGTTGTGAGGCAGGCCATTCCAGTCTCAAACAGTTCTCGGAAAGAAAGTGTAGTTAAAAATGTCTTTTCTACATTGAAACTCTCGAAGAAGATTTTCATGCTTCTGCCGTAGTGTCTCGACTGAGATTGTACACCAGATAGTCTTCGAACTTCATTCCAATCTTATCGTGTATTAATTTATACAAAAATTCAGACGCTTCATTTTTCTGCGGGTCGATAACTGGGTTAGTGCGGATAACGCATAAAGGGATGACACAGATGTGTGCATGCCGTATGCATTATATATAAATCGCAGTGCCTTTTTTTGCACTCCCTCAAGTTTGTCAATCAATGACTGTGAATACGGGTCCCATAAAATGTCCGCGTATTCCAGTAATGGACGAATCAAAGAAGTGTAAGCAACAAGCTTTGTTACTCACAAAGCCTGGCAGATTGCCACGAGACGCGGCCGCCCAAAGTGAAAAGGTAGAGTGGCAGACAAGAGGCATGTAACGGGCACCCCGCTGCGGCGAGACGCTGAAACACACCTGTCCAGAGTGATAGAATGTCCGCTCGTGCTTCTCGCATTCCTCGTGCTACCGCTTCTTTCCCGTCAGGTTTGAAAACCATGTTTCGGGTCCTCGCCGCTGCCAAAGCTGTGCGCTGAATATCAGACTCCCCGAGAAATGCTCTGTGCTACCAGATCCTCGTGCTCCAAATCTGCGACCGGGCACTCTATGGCTCCGTCGTCGAACTGCCAGGCTTTGTGAGAATAGAGGAGGCTATGGTAGAGCATGCACTTGCTGTGTAACAACGCTGCCTAATCCATTCTCTAAGAAAAGCTAGGCAGTAACAAAACATTAAAGCACGAGAGCTTTTATTAATTGGAGATGCGAATTAAAAAAATCAAAAATTTTTATTTATTTTTTCATTTTATTATCTTTAAAGGAGCTGTGCAACAATTTCAGGGCTTTGCTTAAAATAATTGTGGAAGTTGATGCCTGACACTTCTGAAGTGAACTGCAGAAAACAGATTTTGCCTGGATACCCTAGTTTTTATTTAAAAAAATAAAAAAGGTCCAGGTTTTTGTTACCTCTCAACTCGTACATCGTCTTCCGGGTCACGTGCGCAGTGACGTCGATAGGGTATGCGCGGGGTTCCGGTAAAGTTCTCGCTCTAGAGCCGTCGGTGAGCAGCAAGAACTCATCTGCTCGCGACCGTGTGACCACGTGCTGGCGGGCGCAGCGCGAACAATATGGTGAAAGGAGCAAAGTCTCATCCGGGTCCAGCCATACCCGTCCGGCTCTGTCCCCCTCCCCCTCCGGCTTCTGGCGGATGTTCCGCTGTTCGCGGTAGCAGATAGAGCTGACGGTTTTGTGGACCTAGGATAGATGGCGCCACTAAAACTCCGTATAATAAAAGTTTTGTCGATGATACCAGGGTTTTGACACATTTATATTTATGTTGGAACGACAACATTTATAGAAAAGCAGGTATTCGCAGGTATTCGCACAGGTATTCGCACAACTTGCTATCTTTCTACAAGACCCCCATTGACGTCATGCCGCGTGTTTCTCATGGCCGCCGCTCGTGGCTGCAGGTCGGGGAATATTCTAATTTTTGCCTGGCTATTACGCGGCGGAGTTTTAACATTTCGATGAACGGAGGTGTGCTTTCTGTCATTTGTGACAAGGTGAATAATGTCAAAAGTAGAAGATGCCAATTCTTTCAACGTTAAAATCGTTGCACAGCTCCTTTAAACATCCTACTTTCATAGTTAATTCTTTTTTTTTTATTCAACATAAAAAGGTTTGTCTAACTTGCAGCGGCTCAAAACATTGCGAGTTTACGCAGATGACGGCCATCTTCGAGAAAATGTCGTTCAAGACAACAACCTTTTTTTTTCTTTTGGTTTATTTGTGATAGACAATGACAAAAAGCGCGATCTTTGCGATTGAAACAACCGAAGCAAGTACAAGTTTCAAGAAAGGCGGTGCAAAGGCGAGCGGAGAACGCGAGCTGAGGAACGTTCGCCGCGGCATGCTGAGCCTAACCACGGCAATGGCAATTGTTCCGATGCAACCAGTGCTCTGTTCACATGTGTCAGCGCTTTAGAAAAGAAGAGGGGCTCTTCGAACACGTTGGCGGAAGAAGTGCCAACAGCTCGGCAAGTTCATTGATGCGCAACACAGGCGTGCTGGCGATACTTCTGAGCGACGCGATCTGCCCATCTTGTAACAAGTGCAGATGGGAAACGCGAGGGATTGTTACCGTCCTTCAAACTACAGTTGGAGAAAAGCGAGTGCCTCGGGTGGATTCTTTCCCTCGACGTTTACATCGGAACGTGCTGCGCCAGATGGAGATGTAAGCACAAAACGAATCTATGACAAGAGAAGCTTGCGAGAGTTTTGCCGTCCATCATCTTGAAAATCGTAAACTTCCACGCTTCGGCGCGATTCTTAGCCCCAATGCGAGACTTGACCATCATTAGCGAGGAAGTTTATGCCGCTGCCACAAAAACTGCCAGCCAAAATCTCACGAAGACTGAAATGCTGTTGTGGGGGAGCCGCTAATGTGACGGTGTTGGATGGCACGTGGTGCGAGAGGGGCCAGAAAAGTCGCGGCGTACGGGTAGGGAGGGATCTAGTGACTCTGGACGATTCCTGGACACTCGTGTTTTGAGATTTGCATTGCACTTTCGCCTTTTGTATTTTTAGGTTGTCTTCTCAGTTTGCACTCAACTATCTGTACTTAAAATCTTCCCTTTGTAGTGAAATTTGTTATGTATTATCTTGAGGACACGTAGAGTGCAAGTAACTACAGTTGAACCTCGATTTAACGAAGTCACCGGGACCCGCTAACTACTTCGTTAAATCGGGAACTTCGTAAAATCGAGGAAGGGAGACCACGTGCATAGGCTGCGCGAGGAAATCCGAATTTGTTCGTTAAATCGGGAAATTTGTAAAATCGGGTTTCGTTAAATAGAGGTTCAACTGTACTTGGAATTACAATATCATAATTATATATTTGCTAATCTTAAATAACCTCTAAAGTGCTTCTAAAAATAAGGCTTTATGACTTCTTCATTTTTTTTTCTAAATTTAAGAATTGCACAGTTTTGACTAGTTACTAGCACTGTACACTTCATAAGAAGGAAAACTAACTATTGCACTGTGCTTATTATAAGAAATGAGTGTGCCTAAATTTGTGCACAAAAATATCTTTTCTATGTATTTGTTTTTGCCTCTGAACACAATATTGTAGAAGCTACTTTAAAACTAATAAAATCGTTTTGAAAAGAGAAAGCCGGACTTTATGAGTAGCTAAGGTTTCATTATTTTAGAGCGAATATCAAAAAGGCAGTGTGTCTGAGTCACATCTTTCCTTAGCCGTGTAATTCCTTGTTTGAAGCGCTTGTTCTTTCAAGTTTTTTTTGTAGTGCAAATGTCTTCCTGCAATACTAGATTTTCTTTGCAGCACCTCCGCTTTTCTGAGTAGACGGAGAGCATGGGATGAAATTTTGCGTAGTAGCTCCTCCTACTAGAAATGTCGCCCCGCACTACTGCGACCAAATTTCCTCACCTAAGCTCGTCCACTTCTTCCTATTGCATTGCTTGGTTATGTCCGAACCGTACGCCTGGAATGAAGTCTGGAAGGGCTCGCCTGCTAATCCCGATGCTATGGGTGCATTTATGGGACACTCGAGAGAAACTCAACCGGGCAGTTAGATCTCTTTCAGCGAGCTCATTTCGACAGGAAGTTTGGCAGACCTTGAGGCCACTACTAACACGTTAGGATGCAGGGAGCGCAGCATTGTTACGCAGCCAGGTGCGTGGCTCGCACGACGCGCCACTCGACCCTCGAGTCAAAGGCAATTTTCTTCCACACCGAAGAAACGCCGGCGGGACCGGTAGTGTCGTGACCAGCATTGTGCCGGAATCGCCAAAAAGGAAAACAGTTGGACAGCCGAGGCTTATCCGTAATGTCCGAGTCCGACTAAAGTGATAGACGGGAACAGCCGACGAGGCTCGCAGTCGCTCGCGCTTGCTTATGAGCATGGAGAGACCGAGAGCCTACTGAGGCATCTTTACGTGTAGCCACCACTGGTTCCTCGGTGTTGGTTGTTTGTCTGTCACTCTGGTGCCATGCTTTTCGGCCGCTGATGAGCCCTTCTGGATCGGAAAAAGCAATGGAGGACCCCATCTACCTAAAAGGGGGCATTTTCGAACGATTACAAAGACAAAAGGATAAATGAGGGAAACTAAATGCGTTTCAAACCAACTTTGAACTTGTGAAATGAAGAATAATCGACCCTACTGGCATGGTTCGGTTTATTTAGCCTCGTGGCTAGGGATGTCGAAGCGAATTATGTCTTATTCGATTCGAAGTTTGAATCCAATAGGGCTATTCGGCAACTTCGATTATTTTCCGAGTATTTCAAAGTTCGAAGCGCTGCAAAATAAATCTTAGTAAACAGTATGCAGTACATACATTTCACTAGTTCAGCTATTGAGGCTGGAACAAAAGCAGCAATGAAAATAGGAGCAACGAGTCTACTCTCTCTAATCTGTTGTGGATTGCATTTTTAATAGCTAACACCAAACTGTCTGTGCGAATGAGTCTCAGCATTTTTTACCTAAAAAAATTGTGTCTTTTGTGACCATATTCGTTTATCGTTTGGCATCTTGACCTTGATTCACTATACATGGCTTGCACGTGACGTCATTCAAAGAGCGCTCCGATGACCACCAGAGAACAGGGTAAAAAGGAGCTCCCCACTTATCAGGATCCTCTTTTGTGCCTCCCGGATTTGCACAGGCGTCGCTATTCTCCCCCAGAAGATTATAGATTAACCTGTCACTCAAAATTCTTACAAAAGCAGCTTACAAAAGCAGCTTCAAAAGTATGTGATTTGACGTCAGTGCTACCCATGTATTATAGGCGATTCCCATTATGAACGATTCAAATTATGGATGGTTTTTCGGGACAATGTAGGTGTCCATATTAATGAGCACATGACTGCACTGGAATAAGTAATTGTGCTGGGCAAGCTGGTAAACGATCTTGATAAAGAACCCTTCAGACCTTATCGTGTTTCTTTTCTTTTTTTTTTTTCTAGAATAAAGGGTTCTTTATTATGACCGTATTGACAGCCGCAAACTCTTTGCTTCGCTTAGAAATTATTCGATTTGATTAGAAATTATTTAAACAAAGAAACTATTCGCTTCGTATTCGCTTCGAGTGAAATATCACTACTCGCACATCCCGACTCCGTGGGATAGTCATCATCAATAAAAGGCAAGTTTTATTGTTTGGCTCGACTGACGGTCGAGGGCTTTGTGGACTCCAAGGTCTTAGTGGACCCCGACGGTTCCGCCAACCCTTGTACGAGAACCGACGCTCTCGTGGGCTAGTGGGACACGGGGGCACTCGGTGGAACTTGTGGCGGTGGATGCGGAGCTGGCGTGGCTAAGGCGGGCTGTGCTCTCCCTCCCCCTCTCTCTCTCTGCTGCACATCTTCGGGGGCTCGCGGGTGCACTGCAGGAGGGCGTGGGCGACTCCCCTCCGAGCCGGAGCAGCCAGGAGGAGCTCCGGTGGAGGGCGGGGGACACCCGCCCCTGGAGCAGCACCGACTCGGACTCGTCGGAGCGCAGGCGCCACCTGCTCCAGGGGGCCAGGCTGGCGGTGCCCTCGGGGCCAGACCCCAGGTCCTCTCTCTCTCTGCTTGGCTTCTCTCTTCTCTCTTTCGGGGGGAGAGACTGCACGGAGGCAGGCGCCGTCCAACCACCCCGGCGACGCAACTAGCGCATGCTCTTTGTCGCCTCTCGAGTACGGCCAGTGCGTGCGGGCAAACTTTGTTCGGTTCGTTGTTGCGGTGAAAATGGAAGCCTCACGGAGCGACGCAACAGCACTGAGCATTTGCGCTTTTACGGATGTCACTACGTTGGCGAGTGGGTTGTGCGTTTGATTTGTTCTGGGAAATTTTACCTCGCAGTTTCCTTTTCTTGGTTCTTGGTCTCAAGTGTACGTTTTAAGTGTATCATTATGTATTCTATGTGGTTATTCCCAGTAACCTACAAACTTTTACCAATATTGTTTTTCTAGCTTAAGAACCTTACCAAGTGGCCGGAACATTCGCTTTGTACAGTTGTTAGTGTTCCCACTGGCGTGTCTCGAAAGGGAGGCATATTACTCGACTCGCCGAAACAGCCCGAACGAAGTGGCGTCGCCGTGGTTAAACGGCAGAGATAGGTGAGGGGCACTTGGGGTGGCGTCCTCGGTCGCTTTCTGCCCTTTAATCACGGTGGATATCGTCTATCCAAAGTTGATTGAAGCTGTGCCCTGCATTGCAAAGTGTCTCGTTTAGGCTGCGTCCTTAAGGAGGGGAAGCTGCCCTTCTCTATTAACAGGGTGTTTGATTTTAAAGGGCAATCACGGTCAAAAACGAAACCAAAATAAATGACTGGTATCGCTTTAGTGGCACGAAATACGATCGCAGCCAAAATTTTACAATAAAGTGAAGCCGCATACTCAGCTAAAACCAATTTTAAAGATGCGACTATCTGCTGTTTAGCAGGCGGCAAGCAAGGTTAGCTTTTAGTCGAGGTACACTGGCGCAGTACCCTGGTCACGTCGCGGTGGAGCTGCTGTTGATTGGTTGTACTGCGTACTGCAGCTCCACGGTGACGTCACATAGCGGCCATACTGTTGATGAGCAGTGTTGCCAACCCTCTAGCAGATAGTTATGGTATTAACATTAACTGGTGGGCTAGTTGGTTATACATGATGTGAAAAAGCGCAAATGATTAGGAAAGGAGAAGGGGACAGGACAGAGTGCTTACTTACAACTGACATGTATTGAAAGAATTAGAAAAGGACAAAAAGGAAGTGAGGGAATCATGAGTGATAAAGAAGAACCATCAAAAGAAAATAAACACATTTATTTATTTTATTTATTTATTTAGTACATACTGCGGATCTTCAAGGTCCAAACAAAGTGGGCGGTAAAAATAAATAACGCTACACCAAACAGTTGTTGCACATAAAACAAGAAACTGATAGAAAAACTGCTGCACAGAAATACAAGGCATACTAAATGTACATATATCAAAATCTAGTAAATCACAAAGTTAAAACAATGACCCATCAAAATATACAATGAGAAAGATAACAGTGAAACTACAAAGCTGAAAGGTCCATCAAAATATACATTGAAAAAATATTACAATGAAACTACAAAGCGGCAAGGGTCACTGGGATAGATCAAAAGATTCCAATGATGATGCAAAATCAGGTGATGAAAACAGTTCCAGGGGCAATGAATTCCACTCGTTTATTGTTCTTGGGAAATATGAAAACTTAAATGTATTTGTACATGCGAAATAGGGCGTTAAAGAGTAGCGGTGATTATGTCTTGTTTGCCTGGTAGAAAGTGAAAAGTTGAAAGTGCTCCCAGAACAAGCTCTCTTGTTCTAGGAGCACCTAGAGATTAACAGAACAAGAGAGCTTGTGAACTCTATGAGAACCAAAAACTTTTTTGTCCAAAGGAGTGTCATGTATTAGCACGTCTGTGGCACTGTCAGCCAAAGAACAGTTTATACTTGGAACAATTCACATGACTTATCTCAACAGCTATATTTTAATTTGATGATTTTTCTTGTATTTATTTATTTTTTTTAAAATGCTTTCAATGTCTATTTACTTTTCGTTTTCTTTTTCTTTCTTCTTTTCAGTGGTTCTTCTTTATCACTCATGATTCCCTCAATTCCTTTTTGTCCTTTCCAAATTCCTTCAATACATGTCAGTTGTAAGCAAGCCTCTGTCATGTCTTCTTCTCTTCCTATAGTCGGTTACAAGTCAAGAATGTGGAGAACTCTCCCATAAGCGTATATATAATTATAATTGTAATTAAATATATATATATTTATATATATATTATCACAAATGACAATTGATGAGGCGACGAAAAAAGAAACGAACTAAACGTTCAATGGGGCGAACTTGTGCCCAAGGC
>JAZHYW010023571.1:0-23692 GCA_037355805.1 Ixodes ricinus
GTTGTGGGGATATTTATGCAGCGTGTAGTTGGTCAGCCATTTTAAAGTTGCGACGAGTCACTCGCTGTAGATGAGCAATTTAGCCAGTGCGGTACAACCGCTAACCTGGGGTCTTTAACGTGCACCACGCAGTAGTGATACACGACCGCACGCCGATACGATGCTCATCCGGATCGAAACGGGCAGGGGTGGGGCTTCAGACCCAGGATCCTGAAGCTCTGCAGCGCGAGCTTTCGCTCCACGCGCGTCGAGGCTGGGTGTGCGCTTTAGCCCACTCGGCCGCCGATCCCCCAATTCCCACGACACATAAGCACTTCTTATGAGTTGTGAATGCGAAAGCATGAATGTCGTTCTTCCGCTCCCTATAGTTCGTCTGCGGTGTACTGGCGTGGACGGCTACGTTTCGCTACTGCTGAGGTTGCGGCCGCCGACGATATAGATGCCTCAGGCGCCGCCATGTTCCTCGGCGCCGAGAGGAGCAGAAGCGGCCGCAGCCCCCCCCTCCCCACCTCCCTCCGGCAACGCCTGACACGAGAGCGGCGGCTGAGCGCGCGCTCTCGTGAAGCGGTCGCAGACCCCCCCCCCCCCCTCCTCCCTCGGCAACGCCTGACACGAGAGCGGCGGCCGAGCGCGCGCTCTCGTGAAGCGGCCGCCAATGGCTATCTAGGAGCCGTTTTGCTCAGCCAATGAGCAGAATGGGCATTTCTTTCGCGTTTTTTTCGCGGTTACAGACGACTGCCGGCTCCGCTCCATGGGATAGTTAATGCTTTCGCATTAATAACTCTTTTATTGTAAACCTAGAAACAAACGCAGATAAATTCAATACTCGATACTTTGTTCACACCGTAAGATAAAAATAGGGTCAGCTACTGCAACCGATGGTCCACCACAAGACCTAAGTTGTCTGTCGGAACGGTAGAAGCAAGATCTAAGTTGCCTGTCTCGTATTGTAGCTGAAAGCCACGTATCAGTGAGGACTACAACATCAGGTAATGAGCAGTCAATAACAGCACATAATAACAGCACATAGTAGTGAAGAAAATCGACATATTTTCAGGTGGTTGGCAATGATCTCCGTCCTTTGTGGTATACTATGATGAAGGGGAGGCGCTTGCTGAGTCAGCAGAGCCGCCAAACGAATCATCAGCGTTACTTATTGCACGAGCCCCGAGTTCGCGCATGCTATCGCTTTCAAAGCAATAAACAAACTTTGTCATTAGGTGAAGGTCATTGTGGCATAGTTTAAAGTTAAACTTCGGATTGATTGTCTTAGAAAATTCAAGTAATTTCTTTCGAGCGAGACACTTAGCTGGTTGAAAACTCTTTGTTAATAGGCACACCACTACTTTTTTTTTCTTTTTCTCGACATCAGTGACGTTTTAGGCTTTTAAATTTTTAAACTTAACAATAATAGGTCGGAACTTGTTCCCCGAACGCGTGCCTATTCTGTGAGGCCAGTCGTGTGCCGTCGTCGTGATCTGCATATTCATTTCCCGTAGAAGTACCGCTCTAACCTTCTCCTCTGACTGATTCCCCGTTTCTGTCGGAACGTCCTCATTTCTGTGAAAAATGAAATTATCACCTCTCGATCGGTCTTCTGGGTCATCGATGCGCTCACGCAAGATGGCATTCTCCATTCGTTCGTCATCGGCAGTGTACCGAGCCACACGTAATTCATTTCGACATTCAATTAGCTTCAAATTTCTTCCATTTCAACGCTCGTGAGCCTCTCGTTAGCAGCCGTAGGTTTGTTTTCCATGTGCTGTGTATTTTTGTTTTGTTTTTAAATTTCGTCTACGGAATTTATTATACTTACCTGTCCGTCTTTAATACGAACAGTGCGCGCGTTTACATCCTTGAGAAGCCTAAGTATTTAATTAAACTCTATCTGCTGGGCCTCTGACATAGGTCCCAGACTAAGTTCCACATCACCGCTCAGAGTTAATATCAATGTACACAATGCATCAATACAGTCCGTGACACAACAGCACAAAGTGACAAGGCTCCTGGGTGAAGCAGCACTACCCAACGATGACCATTTTTGGCTTTAGGATAAGAATGCTTAAATGGATTGTTAGTGTGCGGTGTTCGCCTTATGTATTCATCATAAATTTCTAATGTCGGAGGATCAAGTAATCCTCCAAAGTAATGAGCCAGTAGTTCGTACCTGTCGCATAGAAATTTAAAAGATTAACAACTCTGCTCCCCGTGCATTTAAAGCCTTTACACCGAAGGCTTTTATAGTCTGCAAACCAGCGCGTGCCGAGGGGCACCCACAAAATTAAGACTGAGCTCTTTCATCGATCTTCTGAAAGCTTTTTGTCTGAAATCCTTTCAAATGCCGGTAAAACAAGTATATTAATCAGGCTTAAATTACCTCCGTCTGGATTATTCAGAAGAACAGTGAAGACTTCCCTACGAACGTCGTATTGTATTGTCAGTCCATTCAGTTACATTAATTTGACACCCGGTCTACTTTTTGGTCTCTGCTGACCCCAGTTAGGGTAAAGATCGTGTGTTGATATCTAACAAGTATTGCACATACAAAATGTTTGTATATTAGAAACACATAACGTTCCGACGAGCCGGTGACACTATGACATATTGAACAAAATATGAAAAAGCACCAACAGCGTCTTCACAAAAAGAAAAGGACAAGAAGCCTGCACAACGTGTTGACTAGTGGTTGAAAAAAACCCGAGACTGCGGGTAAACGACACAACACTAAAACGTCTCTACTTGGTAAATTTTTTTCCAGTGTAAGAGAAAAAAGTAAAGCTTTAATTGTTCTAAAATCACGAAACTGCGTGTGACGGTGGTATAATATATCATGAAGCATAGAGTGATATCATGATTCTTCTTATATCGTATTAGTTCGAAGTGAAACTTATTACATACTATATGAAACTGAACGTGTAGATCCTGGGGCATCCCTTCCAACATACAGTTATTGAGAAATCGCTGGGAAGGTTGTCATTGAAATGCGATAGCTGGTTTCACCGTCATGCACCGCGTTGCTCCGAGAAAAACGGGGAACCTCACAAAAGTGGAGGCTCCGCTTGTGCGCTGCGTACACGACAAACCTGCCCACCGAGTTCTCAGGAGCGCCCGCTGGAAGCGGTCACTTCACAGCACTACTTTCCCGTGCCTTCCGAGACTCTAAATGACTCTACTCTAAAATTCAACAGGCAGAGTTATGGGCCATAACCATTGCTTGCGCAAAACCTCCTCGGTGTTGTGCGGAATAAGTACCATTTGTTTTCGGTGAGATATATGCGTCGGTGAGTCCTAAGTTTTGATATTGTTAGCAATTATCAGAACAAAACAAACAAACAAAAGCCCACTAAAGGAAGTTCCAATATTCTGTTATGATTATTTCTTCAGCAAAACAGCGGTTTCAAAAACTAAAGAAGGGAAGATAACTTCAGAAAATCCTCTTTAAAATGCGAATCCAGGCTGCCAATGCGTAACCTCTTTATTCTAGGACAGATAATTGGCACACAGTTTTTCACAATTTGTCTCTTTTTTTCTTTTTCTATCATTTCTTTTTATGAACAAAGCCTGAACGAAGTCCTCTTCGGAATTGTCAACTAGGTCGGACTAAGACGTCTAGGTCCGAAGCGAAGATGTACGATCATGCAGATTGAAGGAAAAGTAAAACATTCTAAAGTCTGAGTGATTAAAGCTCGTAAAAAAAGAAAAAGAACGTTCAATAGAGAGAAGAAAAAGTGACTAAGTCTTGTATACAACAAATGACACAAAAGGTCGAGGAGAGTTATAGCTTAAAACAAAAGGCCGAGGTTCCGCAATGCGCGCCAGGCTGTGTGCAAACTATACCAAGAAGAATCCCAAGACGGAAATTTAATTATGTCTCGAGAGACCTGGCGAGGCAATGAGCTGGGAAGTCCCTTCATGCATGTCACTGCCGCGGCGGCGGCTGCACAAGCGCCCGACTCTTGCATGCGCGGGAACACAGTCAAACCCCCTTTCCCATAAAACGGACAGACAAGTGAGCGTTACACACGCTGCCCCCGCTCTTTTTTCTTTACATCTTATACAACTTTTTTTCTTCTTGTCGCTGTGCCTACGGAGAATAGAACTGAAAAAAACAAGCAAAAAAGCTAATGCAAAAAATAACAAAGAAATTCAGAACGAGGGAAGACAAAACTGCTGCGAAACTGGTGGACTTAAAAAAATATATATATATTCCGATTTTTTTTTTATTGGGTCTTAGCTTTGCTCAACGGGACGACTCCCTTCTCTTCGCTCAAGTGAAATAAGACGTAAAATACCGGGGGATAAAAAAAGTGTGTACAATAAATGTATGCCTTCATTCGTCGTTCTTTCATTTGATTTTAGAGCGTAAAAAAAAAAAAAAAGACAGTCGAGGACGGGAGTTAAAAAAAGTAATGATGGGCAACGACTGCTATAACGGTCGGACAGATCCAAAAAGAAAAAAGAGGGAATAATTCTGTCTCTATTTCTTCTTGACGAGAAAGGGAACAGCCTCAACCAACGTTCTAATAATCTGTCCGTTCGTGTGTTTGGCCCCCTCGTTTTGTCAGTTTCGTTCGCTCAAAACAGGAAAAACCTTTTCGTTCCGCCGCTCTGCACAATCTCTGGGAAAGTAAAAATGGAGAGCGACCAAATATTAAACGGAGAAAAATAAAAAAATAAAACAGGTATCGTTAAAACGAGGACGTTGAAACCGGTGCCAGGACACACATGGCCGCGCTTCTGATATTAATTCTCATACCAGCGATGAAATGAGCTCAAAATTAACTTTCTTTTTATTTTCTTTAAAATATTTGCCCGGGCGGCGTTATCAAATCGTGTCCTTGTGTGCTCTTGATGACTCCTTTTTTCCCCCTCTGTTCGGAAGATTAATCCCCCGGATCATCATTATCTTGTTGTTCGCCGCCGACAAAACATGTTCAATTCGTTCTTTTTCGTAATTTTCTTTTTAATGCGCGACCTATTGCAGGGGACTATTTTATTATATAAATATATTCGATCGAATTAAAAAGACGCTTCAGAGCGTTGGTATAGGTAGTTCCATTGTTATAAATTCGCCACATTAGGGGACTTTCATACATCATCATCAAAGTAGATATTTCACACAGTTGCCGACTGCTTAAAACGCGGGGCCTGGCTCATTATGCTCACGAAATTTTGTAATTGGTTTCTTCGGCGTTCTAACCTGCTAATGTCGCGATCTCATTGGCTGCGGAGCGGTAATGAGATTCACGGGGCTCGCCGCGCACTGCGTTTCCCTAGTTGTTTATATTAGGCAACTGAATGCAATATGGATAAAATTAATCACTAACCTGTCAGGCTTAGCTGGTGGTCTGGGCCTATCTAAATTGGCGAATATAAAACGCATTGTATGCCTATACCTACTGGTTCGGCTCATTCAATTTATGTTTCTGCGGAAAAGTTCTCCCGCTGAAATATAAGCTGCGTGATATTTCCTCTTATTTTATTTCCTGTCATTTCGTTCGCTTCCCTTAATTACTGTGGCAGCGTTGACAGGATTTTTATCGAACTTTTAGACAACGAGGTGCTCTTCTCTCTCAAAGGCGTCTTTGTGTGAGTTCCTTATTACGCAGCTCAGTGGCTGGGTGTCTGGGTGAGACTAGGTGAGACTAGGTGCCACAACGGAAGGTCAGTTTACGGCGTCACAAATATGGCGCGCGGGAGTAGGCTCAATAACGAGCAACGGAAATACGCGCGCTGTGTGCGCTTGAACATTCAGGCACGCATTAAATCTGCTGAGCGTTTACCAATAACTTTGAATTCAACAATTCACGGGCGGTCGAACGACAGCACGCACCTTAAATTTAGGGAAGCAATAAAAAGAGATATACGCATCTACTTTTCGTCGGCAGTACACTTTCCAAATCCGTCTCACTTAAGCACATTTGTGCTCGTGTGCGAGAACGGTCAATCGATGTGTACTAAGTGCACTAAGAATACATTATACGCTCAAGCGTATATTGTATTTTATATGGGGCACTCGCTTTCGAAGTGCATAGTTTATGGAAATGTAAGCGTCACATTGATTTACTGCATCTTGTACATAGCCTAATCTTTGCTATTTTGAGGCACGTGGCAGTATAATTGGCGATGGGATCATTGCATCTAGCAGCCGTATATTCTTAGCGCAATGGACGAAGATTTTTTTTTGTTTAATGCGGAGAATTAGTTGTAACCGTGAAGGGGCAGTCAATATCTCCCTTAGAGTTATTTATCTTCCCAGTTAAGAAAATGAACGGAAAAGCGAGCCTAATTCAGGGAGGAAATCCAGGCTGCCTCTCTTGTTCGTCTGCTCTATGCTCGCGCATCCATGCACGCACGATCAGACCTCGGGGTGTCCCAGAGCTCCGGAAATACTCTCGAATTAGGCCAGAGGTTTGCACACCCAATCCTCCCGAGGGCCCATCGCGAGCGCAACGGAAGAAGAGGCGTTTAATGAAGGAGCGCATTTCGCTTCCGTTTAGTCGAGTCGTTCACGGCCCACGCGCTCCGCCGCTCCCGTGAGAGTCGTCAGGGAGCCGGCAGCAACGCTCGCGCGCTTCGTCCGTCGTGCTCGTGGACGACTCTCCGCGCTGCTTCGAAAGCCGAAGTCGAACGCGCAGTCGCAGCCCGTTTGCGCGCATTATTTGAGCGCGAGGTTCTGCCCGGCTGCGGGCTGGTGTTTACGCCAACGCTGCCAGCCTTGTGTTTAGCGATTATGGCCGACTAACTATTCCCCACGCGACGGCGCCTTAAAACGTATTATGCAGGCTTTCTTTTTTTTTTTTTTGCTTCGAATTTTTTTGTGTGTGTTTTTTTCCGATTGTTTATGCCCGCCTCGTCGGTGTGTGCTAGCGAGTTTTTTCCCCGCGCTTAAATATTTAAAGCGAACCAGTTCGCGCGTGTGTTGGATTAGTCCTGTGACTTGGCTTTTGTTCGTTAGGAAGACTGCGAAACGCAGCGCACAGCGTTTTAGCAATCGCTGGCCGACGGTATGGTAAGTGAAATCTGTTCGGTAGAGTTGCGAGAGTATAAGCATTTTACGCTTCGCTTTTTTTAAAAAACGCAAAAAAAAACACGTGATAACGAAAAAAAAAAGTGGCAAGTAACTACATTCTTTACGTTGCAATAAAATTATGTATTTTTGTCATTATTCGGTGTGTTCATTCAAGTTATAAAAGTCGCAGGAGACGTTCTATTAATTAAGGCCTTATTTGTTACATCTAGTTTTGAAAAGCAGCGTACGCGCTTTAAGCTCCCTCCGCTTTGAGAAAATAAACCGCAAATACATAGTGGTGAGATCGATGCTGACGCGCAGTTTCTGCAGCAGCAGAAACAAACTTTGAAATTTAAATTCTCACCCTGGTTTTACGGGAACTTAAGGGCTTTTAGAACATACCCTTTTAAAATATGAGCGAACCGGTTTTTGCGAATAATTTCAAATGCATTTAATGCACTTGGTGCACGCGGTTGAAGCCTATTTTTTTCTATTATTGTACTTTTGCGGTGCCCCTCAACAGCCCGAGAGCCTACAAGAGGGTGCACCAAAGTTCGTACATGCAAGAGCACAAAACATAAAATACATGATACAAAAACATGCCTAGAAAAAAAAAGTTTACATGTTTGATAACAGCACTGATGCAAAAACATGCCTAGTTAAAGTGTAGATATGTAATAATAAAGCAAATGTGATCTCCGACACTGCAAACACTGATGTGTAAAAGGTTGTTTCCCCAGCTATATTGTTACAAAAGTACCAACAAAGGAAACATTCCATCAAAAAAGCCTGGTCAGTGCTCGCATGCTAAAATTTTTACGCTCAAAAATATCTGCCTTCGGCGTGTTTACTGCATTCCACAAGTTAAAAGCGTACTGAATACGTTCCAGGGGCCGCATGCTCTTTGGCTCAGAGCAGCCGAATACACGATGAGAGCGAAGCGCCCGTCTTGGCACGGCAATAAAAACAGAAGAGGTTAGTTCGGGGCAGTCGATAAAACCGTGAAGACATTTGTGTAAAAACACAAAATCCCGTGTCTGCCTCCTTGTGGACAGGTAGTGAAGATGTAAAATATTTAATAAGCGCTCATGGCTGAAGTAAATCCGCCTGTTAAAATAACGATCATAGAGGACTCGAACGAACTTTTTCTGTACATTTTCCAGTTCCGTTGCGTTTGTCTTGTTTAAACAATTCCATATACTGCTAGCGAAGTCTAACTTAGATAAGATAAGCGACTGATAAAGGTATAGAAAGCAAGAATAAGTCTTAAAGTTGCGAGTCATTCTCGTGATTGCTCCCAAGGTGCGGTAGCATGCATTGGTTAAAAATGCCACGTGTTCAGAGAACTTCAGTTCACTATCTAAGAAGACGCCCAAATCTCGCACCACTAAAACGCGCTCAACCAAGCATTTTTCCAACGTATAATCAAAAGTGATACGGGAATGCTTTCTTGAAAAAGATATCAGTTTTGTTTTAATCGGGTTGAGTACTAGACTGTTTTGTTTGCACCAGCCTGCCAGTGCCACAATATCTTGTTGCAGCTTGTCGCAATCAGAAAAATCAGTAATAGCTCGGAAAAGCTTAACATCGTCGGCGAATTGTAAAATCTCTGAATGACTAATGCACGCGCTGATGTCGTTCACGAATATGTTGAAAAGCAAAGGTGATAAATTTGAACCCTGCGGGACGCCCGTTGTTGAACAGTACGCAGTTGACTTTACACCACCGTAAGTAACCAAGTTCCATCGATCCGATAGATAATTTTTAAACCAGTCGCAAAGTGGAAAAGAGAGACCATAGGCTGCAAGTTTCTCTACCAGCAAGGAATGGTTTACCAGGTCAAACGCTTTTTTAAAATCAAAGTAGATGGCATCAACTTGTTGTTTCGACCCTAGCTTGGAACCCACAAAATCGGTGAATGCGGCCAAATTCGTTTCTACAGAGCGATTGGGCATAAAGCCATGTTGTTGCATGCTTATGCGCCGAGAAAAAAACTGCATAAGACGACAGTGCATGGCTTTTTCGAATACCTTAGCAAAAGAACACAGCAATGAGATCGGACGATAGTTACCGGCAGACAGAGGTGACCCACCTTTTAAAATTGGCACAACGAGTGAAAGTTTCCAAGAAGTTGGAAACACCCTGTCTTTCAAAGACCGATTAAAAATCAAGGTTAAAACCGGAGCCAAAATGTCGCCGCACCCTTTCAGTATAAAAGAAGGAATTCCGTCGGCTCCAGCCGATTTTTTTGGCGATAACGCCCGAATCGCTGCCAAAACGTCGTCATTGCTAAGCGAGGAAATTGATAAATACTCGTTTTGATGATCCCGCATTGTGCTCGTCTGAGACGTCCTATCTGCGGAATTAAAAACGGAGGAAAAGAAATCTGCAAAAATTTCACAGATATCGCTCGGATTGTTGACATGTTCCGACCCACAAGAAAGTGTTATAGCTTGTGTCGTTTTATTTTTGTTCGAGAAATTTCTTGTGTATTTCCAGAAGCTTTGCGGGTTTTTCTTTAGGCCCGATTCAACGTTTTTAGTGTGGTTTTCGTGGTCGCGACGATATAGGCGTTTCGTCACCCTGCGCTCCGATTTAAACTTCTCGTACCACAACGGATTATTTGTATTTTTGTATCGCCTATGATAGCGTAGTTTTTTCCTCATGGCGCATTTCAGTTCGTGTGAAAACCAGTGCGGATAGTGATTAGTGCCGCCATATTTGGAAACCGGAATAAACATTTTCATTGCTGTTGTCACTATGTCTGTAAGTAATGATACTTGCGAGTCTACAGCTTTACATGCCGCTATAACTGACCAGTCTACATTTGCAAGATATTCGTAAAATCCGAAGTAATTTCCCTTTGAGTATGAAAAAGAAGACGGTCGCGGACACGCTGGACCACGGTTGTAAGACATCGACCAATTTACTTCAAAAGGAACATGCCAGGTGTCTATCGGAACCAGTGGGACGCTAGCTTCTTGGAGTTTGCACTCATTGTCATTTGTAATAAACAGGTCTAGCAAATTGCCTTTGCAGTTCACAAAACTATTTTTCTGTAATAGTTCGAAATAGTTTACTAGTTGGGACAGATCGTTTGCTTTCCGGCGCACCTCCGCGTTACTTGAGTTTACGATACCTGTGTTCCAGTTCATATCAGGCAGGTTAAAATCTCCCGTAATATAAACACGGTACTTTGTGAAGTCTATCATGTTTAAAGCATGGTTTATACTTGAACTCAAAGTGGTATAGTCACATTGCGGAGGAAAATAATAATTTCCCAAGAGAATATTCGGGTGTCCGTTAATATTAATTTCGATCCACACGGACTCTTGGTAATTTTCTAAATCTGGTCTGCGAAAAGATTTCAAATCGCTTTGGATCGCTATCAGCACGCCTCCCCAAAAATTTGGTTGCAACTTTTGTAATCTCTGTCGCCACGGTAAACTACGTACTGGGATGGAAAATATTCGGCACTGGAAATATCCTCCCGCAGCCACGTCTCAGTAATACAGTATACGTCATACTCTGAAGCAAGGCAATTCTCCATGAATATCGCAGCCTTTCCACGTATGCTACGGACATTTTGGTAGTACAGTGATAAGTTGCGTGCACTATTCATCGCCATTGTCGGGTTGATTATTCATTTGACCAAAACGCATACTGTCCCTTAGTGGACCGTAGAAAGGTCGAAAAAGACAGCCCTCGGGCCACAACTCGGGGTCGCTGACGACGTCCAGCTTATCATCGTCTACCGCAATGTGGAAAGATGTATACGTGTCGAACTTACTTCGTAGCCTGGTGCACTCGAAACAGGTTGCCTTCATAGCTGAAACCAGGAGTTCACAAACACTTTCCGATGTTGTGTCCGGGTGAAGGCGAGTCACGAATAAAGACCTTCGGGGGCGAAGAGCGCTCGTAATGACCGATGACTTGCATTTGCCAGCTCTCATGGTGCTTTTCTTCCGTGTAACGACTGTGAAACCGTCGTCGGGTTCATCTGTCGTCGCTTGGTTGGTATCGCTCCGCTCATTTTTCTTGACGTGGGATGTCGTAGCTTTGAGGTTCACAGCTGTCCTCGCACCGTTTCGTGACGATGCAATCGGTTGGACGGCGCTGGTTGACCTACCCACTCTTGAAGGTTCCTGCACAACGCTGGCGAAAGTAGACTGCTGTTTTCCTTGAGGCTCGTGGGAGGTTTTTTCAATCACAGCTCTCAGTTGGTTTACGGCGTCTAGCGCTTTTCTCGCATCGGCTCGAAGTTCTTCGTTTTGTTCACGTAGCACAGCAATCACTTGCCCGTGAGATGACACCGTCGCTGTTAGCGTGTCCACTTTTGCGAGTAGCAGTTCCATAATGCTGATAAGCTTGTTTTCATTCTCGGCGTCGAAAACCCTCGATGTTTCATTGGCTCCGTCGGCTTCTTCCGAAGAGGGGGCGTTTCGGTTATCGAATTTCGTCGTCGGGTGCAAGACTTGCATTTGTATTTACTTCGCCCGCTAGCCATGAGCAGGTCGTATTCGTCTGCGGTTACATTTATACATTTGCAATGAAACCGCTGGCCACAATCACCACAACATTCAAGGAAATGCTGCCTACCGAAAATTTTCTTGGAGCAATCGGCACACACGTCCTTCTCCAGCGCCATCTTGGAAAAGATGGCCTAGCTACTTGGCGGCAGGGGACGACGGTAAGCGAAAAAGGTGTATACTCGAGTGTGCTTATACCTCATTAAAAAATGAGGTATAAGCACACTATAAATTTAAATATTGACTTTTTAAATTCAATCACCTTGACGACTAAAAAAATCAATATACACCGCCTTACCTTTTTGTCTCTAGCTTTAGATACTGATCTAAAGGCTTATTTGAAGGCAGGTGGAGCACATGAACTGTGTGCAGGCACTAAACTGATTAGATAATGTTCCCGTAAATACTTAATCTCAGCATATGTTGCTTTGCACCAGTGCACTTTTGAAGCAGTCGCTTTATTCGTTGACTACACTTATGAAGGATGTACCAGAAATGTACACTGATAACCTGTGAGGTCCATGGTTTACGCTACACTTGAAAATTGTTCGTCGCTGGCTACGTGCGCGACGATGGATTGTCAAGTGTTTGATCTTTACAGTAGGCTAGTCTTGGTGGTGTTTCTCCTTCTTGCGAGAGAGGCAATATCGCGTTTCGTGGCCCAGTGCCACTGCGCGACAGTTAAAGGTTTATTTCAACGTATTGTTTCCTAAATACAGCAGTGAGGATGACTCCTCCATGATTTACGTTACGGCAGGGTCCTTTGGGTACCAGTTTATTTTCTGCTGTTCATCGAAAGTTTTGACGTCACTCGGTGCAATAAAAAGCTCGTGCTAAATTAGGTTAGTATTTGATGGTAACAATTTAAAATGAGCGCGAGTCCAGAATCATACATTTGGCAATAAAATGAGAATGAATATACACGAGTGTCGAATAATGAGGCGCAAAGATCCCCGAAACCACCAATACATATTATTACCCTGTGTTTCATTCACTGCTTGAACCTCTAAAGATGATAAATTGTTAGAAGGAAAACTGTGATAGCATGACATTATTAATGTGATATAGGCAGTACTGACATAAGGAAGCCATGAAGAACGTTAAAATAAAATAAAACTGTCAATCGGCGAGAACTTCTTTTTTTTTCTCTCGCACACGTTCATGAAAAACAAAACTTGCATACTTACATGCTTTATTGGTTCAAAACTTAACACCAAAAATACGAGTTTATAGGTGTGCACTTCCAATACGATTTTGGAATTGAAATTTAAAGTTAAAACTCACAACAGCAAAAAGACGCTCAACCCGTAACACACATATGGCACTAGACGGTGCGTTAAAATAGATCAAAGAACGCGAGCCTTTTTTACAACCCAAATTAAATTGCCTAATAATGTGACATTCTAACTCCTCGTCTTTCTACAATACTTTTGGTACAAGTGTATCTCACCACTCGCCCGCATTTCGAAACTATAATTTGTCGACTGCAGGAAATAAAATGAAGGTTTGAAATCTACGCTATGCAATTTATACATGAAATTTTTTTTTACCTGGTTAGTGTCCAACTGATATAATGTTTCGGTTACCTAATAATCGTTTCCGGTTTCGGTTTCTATTTCGGTTATTGACAAAAATAAATCAAGATTTCGTTCCGGTTACAGCTATCGAAAAAACGTTTGCTCTATAACAACCTTCAGGTCACATTTCGTTTCCGGTTTGAGTCACTGCCGCCCAGACACATACAGTAAAATGTATATAGGAGTGTAGGGCGGCATCCATAGTTTCGTCAAAAAGTTAATATTTTTTGAAAAACAAAAAGAGAGCTAATGAAAACTACATTACCGCAAACGTTGCTATCGTTTTTGAAGCCCTTTCTATAGTCGAATTTCGGTTCACTTGCTTTTTTAAAGACGCTATTTGATAAAACATATAGAAACAACTTTTTATCATCCTGTGGACAATGGCGGTAAACTGCATGGTTCAAACGTAACATGTTAAAATAGATGTAAACTCTTGAACTTGGTTCTCTAAAACAGCGTGTTTTCGTGTAGCGCAAACTGAACTACAAGGGATAACAGACACATTTGACCAGTCTTTCGATTTTAGGCTTAACACACACACAGACAAAAAAAACAGAGACGGCAATTACTAGTGTCGCGCAGTGTACACAAGAAAATACACAAAAAAAAAACGAATGCGATGTTCACCAATGGAAATGGCATCACACTTTTCTCACATTATTTGTGGGTAGCATGTCGCACACAAAGCTCAGATATTTAGCAAACAAGGAGATATCAAACGTAGTTTCTAAATGCATCAGTTCTACAGTCCTCGTTCCTACAATTATTTAGTTACTTATTTTGCTCTCGCCGGAAAAGAAATTAGGGCTATAGCTCGACCGAAAAAAAATTCTGATGTCACACCTACGTATGAAGTGCTCCAGATGTTTGTAAAACCGTCACCAAATAGCATTACACAGACACACACACACACATGTAATTTCGTTATATTCGTGTGATTGCGCTCAAACATCCGGGCATTTATTTTTACTTTTATATTAATTCTGTGCTATGACGTTACACAACCTTATGCAGCTTGCAGTTCTAACATAGAAAGAGATTATCAAGTTAAGGTAACTGTTATCGTAGATCCGATATCACTCCATTCGAGCGCATGACAGCGTGTTTCGGAAGGGTACATCAAGCTTCTTGTAGCAATATCCCTCCAACAGGGGAATCGGTGGCCGAGTGGGCTAACGTGTCTCAGCTCGGAGCGTCGAGTGAAAGCTTGCTCTGCAGAACATCCTGAGTTCGATCCCCACCCCTGCCCGTTTCGATCTGGATAAGCTACGTACTGGCACGCGTTCGTGTAATCAGTACTGCGTGGTGCACTTTAAAGACCCCAGGTTAGTGGTTGTACTGCACTGTCTAAATTTCTCATCTACAGCTAAAAGTCAGGTCACCCGTTGAGGCGTACTAGCATCAAGGCTATGTAAACGTACCGAGCAACACAATTCTATATCCCTCCAACATAATACATTCCGCTGAAATTTCCTTTTAGGAAGTTCTGAAAGAGTGTTTTCGAAGGCCTGATACAACTTGAAGCGCGCTCTTCAGAGTATGATTTTCTCCGAAATTTCAATGTCAGATACCGATGGAATGAGTGGCTGAAAAGAAAAAAAAAAGTTCGAAACACTTTTTGGCGTGCCCATCAAATCATGGCAGCGCGATCTACAGGTACAGTATTTTCCAAAAGCTTAGAGCCCACCACGCGCGTGGTCGGAGGGGCTCGCTCACGTGCAGCGGCGCTGTTATCACCGGCGCTCCCTGACTGCGAGATATTTGAGAGAGAGGGAGAAATTCGCCCTCGTTATTTTGCGCCACTTCGTTATAAAGGCGAGCGCGACGCGAGAGCGAAGTTTTCCTTCGCTCCTAAAAATCTCGCAGCCAGCGTGCGCCGACGGTAAGAGCGCCGTTGCACGGGAGCGAGCCTGCTCCGGCCACTCACGTGGTGGGCTCTAAACTCTCGAAAAAAGACTATACTTGTGCCTTTATACGTAAGCACGGCTTACTAAATGTGCCCAATACCGTCCCAAACACAAACGAGCCGCCAAAGCTCCTCAATGATTTGAACTGGACAAATCCAACAACCCAACATGCTGGAGAGCGGATAATGGTCTGCGAAAACACCCTAATAATTTACGGTATCATAATTCGCCAAGGTGGTTTAAGCTCCATTCAATAATATAACACCTAGTTTTCTAGTTTAGTCGAATGCAACATCAATAATTGTTTCTGCAGTTTGCTGGAGAAATTCTCACATCTTCAAGTCTCCTTTTCTTATTCCTTTGCGTATCTTTTTGAATCAATATTTTTTTTCTCTGACTTGGTGTCAATGTCTTTTTAACGTTTACGACGTGCCATATCTTGCCCGTAAAACAGCAAAACACGCGGCCGGCGCGCTTGTTCTAGGCTCAGCTGCTTACGTATCGACCAGCGAAACGGCGAGCGTTTTTGAGACTTTTGATTAAAGACCCCGGACACGCGGCACGCGTCTAGCCCCCTTGCTCTTCAGACTTTCTCTCCCGTTCAATCCATTATTTTCTGTTTTCATATTATATTGAAAAGTAAAAACCTACCGCCTAAATCAATTAATCAATGAGCCCAAAAGCAGGAGATCCGGGCCCATCGCCTCACATTGTGTGGGGCCGAGCGGCGGTGAACAGCGAATTAGCTGCACACAGAGGGGCCAGTCATTACGAATAGATACGCCGAGTGAGCCACGAGTGCGGCCTACGGCTCGTCCCCTGTCATTACTGTCCATTGATCCGGGCGGCCGTAGATGGCACGCGCGTATTCCTTTATTCACGATGCGGTCCTTGAGGGCCTAATCGGTCGCGAAATGGAGCCGGCTCCGATCACTGTACCACAGAACAGGGCGCCTTTCTCCACGGATGTCCCCGCGCTCTTGTCCACTTTCAAGCGGAAAGTAACGTGGACGGAAGTCCGCGGCCAGAACTGGTTCGAATATTGAGTACGCGAGGATGCGGTTGATATTCTCCAAGGCCGTTCTGTCAAGGTCGTTTGCGCTTCCATCTTTGCTCGGAAAACAGTAACTTCCGTAACTCATGATATTGATTAGATCGGAGTATTTTAATACTTCCCTACATCGCTTAATTCCGCTGGATTTCCTATCAACACTGTGGAGTCTGTTTCGACCAGCAGGGAGTCACATCTTTGATCTGGGTGTCCTAGGTTACTCACTACCCGTAGTATTCTTCTTTTTTTTCTTCTTCTTCTTCTCTAATTAGATGGCACAATTTTGTGAAATAATAGACCCTGCGCCATTTGTTGCAAAGCTTGTGTTCGTCGATGTAATCGAGGAGGCTTCTGCAATTATCGTCCTCTAAGTGATCGTTAGTAGCAAGTGTGAACTTTTCATCAAAGTAGTGTGTCACCCTCCCCCCTCCCCTTTCCCATCGCCCACGTGGCCCTAGATTTCGGGGCAAAATTTGTGTTTTTTGTCCGAATTTTTATGGCCCTAAAATACCGAGGATGTCAAGGTATAACCAAACTTGATACACTTTGGCCAGAGTCTGGGTATACCTTGGTCCTAAATCACCAGACATGTGCCAAAGTTACGCTTCACTGCGTAGTTGTTCGGTCGTCATTTAACATTTTTGGTTAATGTCTGATAATTTGTTTTTGTTACTGATGTGACGAATTAGCAAGAAGCCAGGTTTTGGCATTTCTTCGGCTAGTTAGGGCCAAGGCCATTTAGAGTAGCTAGGCCTTAACAGCCGCCTTCGAGCAAAACCTTAATAGAACCAACTTGGGACAAGCTAGGTTCTTCTCTGGAGTACTGCCTGGGGGCCACTTTGTTTTCATGGTAAGGAATACACTTTCAGCGGTCTAGTTTCTCAAGGACCAGAGCAGTGACGAAATCTTTTTTTTCTGTCACTTCGCTAGCCTGATAAAGAGCAGTATAAACATTTGGGTATTATACGTATCTGTTGACGCAGCAATATGTTGAACGGCCTTTCAGGTTTGGCAATACTCGTTATACACTGTTCGAAACATAGTATTCGACCAGTATAACATGAAATCTAACTTGAAATCTTTAACGTTAGTACGCCCTTTTGAAAGGCTTATTCCATTACTATCCACCAGAATGACTGTCCGTATCGAAATCGGCATGAGTTTAACCCTGAATTTTAAAGTCAGAGCTTGACCTTCATTCCACCAAAACACGGAAAGCTGTCACAAGGCAGAGATTTCCACTGCCGTCAAGTATAAATCAGTCAAGCGCAAATTCGACATGGTCCTTAATTGCAGAAAGAAGCATAAGGAAAAGAAACGGCTGCGTTCGTGCAGTGCAAGCATCGTTTGGAGCTGCGTGAGGTTCGGCTTCGTTTGAACATAAAAGAAAACTAACTACAAATTACCCTCTTTTTTTATTTGGGCAAATGTAATTTACGCATTTCCAAATGCTCAGTCTCCCTTCAAATGTAGCACTAGTGCTCCAGACCAGGTGCTAGAGTTTCAGAACTAACCGTGACCTTATTAAAAAGCTAACAACGATTTTCAGAAACTTTCAATGGGAAAATGGAGATCGATGAAGCCCACCAATACATAGGGTTTATTAGCGTCAACTATATTGGAAACGAGCCCCATTTTTCAAATGAAAGTTTCACTAAATCACGTATAACTTTTGAATAAGAGAACGGTTAGTATTAAACCTTTGGCATCTTGTCTGGACGGGTCTCTATCAAAACGCCGAAAGTCAAGAGCCCGAACTATGAAAAGACCGAACATCAGAACGCCAGAAAAATTGAAATGGTGAAAAAGGTTGAAAAACCGAAATAATAATACGCCCAAAAATCAAAATGCGGAAGAGTCATAACGCCGAAAACTGCAAAGGTGGAAAAGAAATGATGCGCTTTGTTTCTTCAACGTTGTTCATTTTCCGCCTAATCACTTTCCACTGGCACGAGCCTTCTTGGCTCGTCCTACAAAGGCACCAGTATCAATGTAAATTAGGCTGATGTAAACTTTTTTTTTTTTATTTTGCTAACCGCCGTAAAGTTAGGTATATCAGTCGGACGAAACAGCTCTTATTCGTTAGCAGAAAAAAAACGCTGCCCAGTGTTTAGAGTACAAGAGCAGCAGTAACATGCAGTAGCAATCATTGCACTGATTCGAAGGCAAATGAACTTAAGACATAGCTGTAGTGTGTTCCCAGAAGGAAAACCAAAACTTAGCTGCAAAAACGGTTATGTTTACATATTTTACAAGAAAGTGTGTTCTAGAAGCTATTGGATGGGCGAGAGGTGAAACCAATGCGACGTTAGGCTGCTTACCGACCTTTCTATAGTAGGTATTCACAAGATCCCCTCGAAGGCAGTGACCCGCGCAAGTCATGCTTTGGATATCTGCAAGGCTGCAGTTCTTCGTTCTCAATAACGGAGCAACGCTCGGCGGGCAACCTCGGGTGAGGCACCCGTGAAGATTGTGCAGCAGGTCACCGGCAGATGTGGCAGCGTCTTCCAAGGCAACACCTTCCAGCAATGAGCTTAGCCACATGGTGAGAAGAAAGAGGAAAAGCGGACTGCCTACACGAGTCGTCTACTGTGCAGGCGCTCATCATCGAGGGCGAGTTCAGAACAACTTTGAATGACAAGGGGTCTCTGCGGTGCGACTGCACTGTACCAGCACAGAGAGCTGAGCTCTTAATTTGTGTTTTGCTGACGAAAACTTGAGGAAACTCAACGTCTCTCTGATGTGGCTCATGGACGGAACATTTGTGACTGCGTCGCCACTCTTTGAAGGGTTATGCACAATTAACGATTATCTTCGTGGCTGTTTGTTCCCTTTTGTTTACTGCCTCATGACTCGACGAACCAGGAAGGCAAGCAAGGTCTTTTCGAAGAAGTGCTTGCAAAGTGCTAAACTTCGCCGCAGATCTTGAACTTGCACTAAATCCAAAAACTGTAAGTACAGACTTCGAATTGGTATCAATCTACGCTATTCGGTCGCTTCTCCCATCGTCGGAAGTGCATGGTTGTCGGTTCCACTTATGCAAATCAGTATGGACGAGAGTGCAGCACCTAGGACTGGTAGTGCTCTACAAAAGCTATGTAGCTGGCTTTGTTATCAAGGTGAGGCACCTTGCAGCCCTTTCGTTCTTGCTCACCGGAAGAAGTAGGAGATGCCTACGAGTCCTCGAAACCACTCTTCCCGCAAAGGAGCGTCTAATCTGCTGCGATGATGGAAGGCAACACTACTTGAGAATCACGCCGCCGTGTTGGCAGTGTCGCCAGAGGTATCTCCTGCGTGATCATACGAAGTCCACCGGCATTCCCGCCATCCCTCTGAAATGTGCTTTGCCTTCGCTGAGGACGGGTTTGCAAAGGGGCAAGCAACTCCGTCGAGGCGTGGCACCGGCGATGGGAGCATATTGCTGGCGGACACTACGTTAACGTCTTCCGGCTCATCACCACCATGAAAACGGAGCGAGCTACAGTCGAAGACGACATCGAAGGAGCGATCGGAGGAGCTCGCCGTTTACGAAGCAAGAAGCAAAAGGTGCGCGAAAATCGTTTGGCAGCTGCTCTCGGCAACCGGGACAATACGGCCAGCAAGTGTTTCAAAATGCGTCTTTCACACATCGGAACGCATGGAGGAGTATGTCAATGAGAGAGCAAGGTACAGAACACGTGGTAAACGCGCGATGACGAAGCAGCCAAGCGCGCGCCGTCATTTGTTGAGGTTAGGGGTGAAACAAAAGCACGTGGAGCGTTTGAGGGCAACAAACCACTGATTCTCTACTATAGGGGGCTGGATGGCGCTTAGCTGCTCTCCGAGCCTGGCGCAAGCGAAGCCACCGGAAGTTCGATGCTTGTCCCGGAAGTCGGGCGTGCGCTAGGCTTCCTAGTGCATTCAGTCGATATTTTGGACCATGCTTTTCTGTGTGTTTGATTGGGTTTTAATACTCCCGTTCTGGATTAAATCCAGATAATGAGGCTTTTGAACTTGGGACATATTCACACTTGATCAACTAGAATCTCAAAATGTTTACATTGAATGGGTTCTCACGATACTTCTCGGGTCTGCATGCGCTCTTACTGCGCAACTTAGCAGGCTGTCTTGAGGATCAAGCGAAAATCCAGCGCCCCTCGACGCTTTTCGAACCAGCACTCGGAAGGGTTACAAAGCCTGCCAAGCACTCACTTCCGGGACAAGCTGCCACTTCCGGTGGCTTGCATACCTGTTTGCTCAATGCGCCATCCAGCCCTCTGTAGTGGAGATCAGTGAAACAAACGCAAGAGGTGCGTAAGAGCAGGGGTACTTGCACGCCGTGCATCGACGTTCCAAGCCATCTTCGAGGAACTGCAAGCAACCTGTCCGTCTGAAAGGCACAAATAAGGATTGGATCAGCTATGAGGCAAGATATTCAGAAATATACCTTTTATTTTTTTAAGGCTTGAACTATGCGGAAGCTATATTCGGGGATCACTTTTCACGGCATATTAGAAAAGAGGACGAAAGCGCGTGGCACATCGGTGGGCGACCTCTCCCGTAACTTTGATAACATTGCCAAGAAAATGTATCTCCTGGTATTCGCTCCTCTCGCGTGAGTTGAAACGTGGTAGCGCCAGTGTGCGAATGGCCCCCAACGACTTCCTGCTCTGAACTAGACGGCGGGTTTTTACGGTATCTAGGAAGTCAAATATACACGCTATCTTCTGGAAATGGCCACTTATAGTGCTATCAGACTTAATTAACTCGTATTATAATAGAATAATGCGTAAAAATTAGGAAATTTACGTGAACCAGAAGTGTGCCGGGGCTACTCACTACGTGGCACCACCGAGTTTGTTGCCAAAACAAGAAAGGACGAATAGCCAGGTGTAACACCAGCATTTCAATGTTTCGGCATTTTGATATTCTGGTGTCTCGACTCTTCGGCTATTTGAATTTTCGGCTTTTTCAATGTTCGACTTTTTTTCATTTTCGCGGTTTTGAATTTCGGCATTCCGAAAATTCGGCATTTTGATTTTTGGCGTTTTGTTATTCTCGGTCTGGACTGCTATGCCATTTGAGCGGACACTGAGCGCTGGCGATGCGGAGTGTATTCTTCCAGTGGACAAAAGACTGCAATATTTCTTCGAGAGACACACTCTATAGTAGACCTGGCATGGCTTTCGACATTGCTAGAATTCGTGAATTTTCGTTAATACATCCATTGCTTACGAACACGAATTCATATCTTCGTCGACGCATTGATTGATGACGAGCGCACGCGTGTGATTAAGGAAGTGCTTGCGTCCGAAACGTGAGCTGAAATTGACAGACGTACTCGGGCACTGCGGATGCTTCACCGTGAAATGGCGGAGAGATTTTCGAAGGAGAGGGGCGAGAAATAGTCCGCTTTATTTTTTAATAGTTCGTACTGAAAAGAAGGGTTTCGGCCCTCAACCCTCGTGCCCTAGCTTTCTTTTGACTCACTAAACGATATGCAGTAATCAATATACCTACACAAAATCATTTATTCCAATCCAAACATTATTTTTAGTAGTTTTTTAACGGTTGCTATTCTCAGAAGTCTCATACCCCTATTTAAAAGTGCATGAGAATCATTCACGACGTTGCTTAATTGCGTTGCGTGTAAGTTTAGACAGCGGTTAGTTGGTCAGTCTGAATAGACGTCTTTCTCCGCTTGCCATAGAAAAAGTTCGCCCGAGCGCTGTACCACTGGTGGCCTCGGGCTTTTGAGGTATTTTGCGCACTCTTGATTACACGACCAGACGCCGGTGTGATACTCATCTTGATCGAGACGGGCAGAGGTAGGAATTGAACTTAGGATCTCTGGGGTCTTCAAAAATGATTCGAGCAAAAATACATTATTAAGAAACAAAGTTCGTGATAAAGATAACCCTACAAATCTATATATATATGCGATACACTCATGCAGAATATGTATCATGTATTTTATATATATAAATTATGTATACATATATAATTATATTGTAGTAAATATATATATATTTATATATATATTATCACAAATGACAATTGATGAGGCGACGAAAACTGAAACGAACTAAACGTTCAATGGGGCGAACTTGTGCCCAAGGCATAAATAGAGAAAGGCGGTAGCGTCGCAGGCGTCGATAGAGAGGATCGAGCGTGGGGCTAGACTCCTCCGGGACTGCCACGCGGGAACCCCTTATCTACACGCGTGGGCTTCTGGAACAATCGTATGCAGAAGGCTCGGCTGCCTAGAACATTCTAACTCTAATAGGAAACAGGTTCTCGAATTTACCAGAGCGCGACATCACAGAAACAACAAATGCTGTATCCGCGGCCAGGCATCGAACTCGGCTTTTCGGCGTGAAGGCAAGCGCTATAACCGTTAGGCTACGGCGCGCGTCTACCTGCCAGCTGCGCGCGGCATATACGGTGTATTCCATGTAAATTGATCGAGCCATGGTTTAAATATGTGTTGGTGCATTTTAGGAAGACGAAACCAAATAAATACATGTTCATTGTTTGGAGCAACTCAGACTGTTTTTCTGTACTTTGCCCAATTAACTTGAATTAAGGACGTCCGCGAGAAACATCCAATTCAGTGGTTCCTACCAAGAAACTCTAACACTGTTCGTTTTTCAGGGCTTCAAAAAGAGCTAGCGAATTATTATAAAAAAATAAAGGCGAAAAAACGCGAATATTTAACAGCGCCCTGTCAACAGTGTTATATCCAGCATGCGGGCCTAGTTTATTCAAGCCACGGCTGAGAGCGCTGCAAATACAAGGCTTCAACAGGACCATGTTTTGTTCGTAATTTTCGGGGCTTTTTGGATCCAGGAAATCAAACAGTGTTAGAGGTTTCGAAGTTGACTAGAATTTGATGTTTCTGAGGACGTTTGACAACTTTGTCATAAAACTTTTGCTCATATTATTGAATATTTCGAAAGTTCATATTTGATTTTCATTAATTAGTTGATTGGGCAAAGTACAAAAAATAGCTTGACTTGCTCTAGACAATAAACATGCTTATTTTCTTTTTGGTTTGTCTTCTTAAAATGCACTAAATAAAAAGATCTCCTCAACCGACCTACGTCTTGAGCAAAGAACTGTCCCAAGTGCACGCCTTTGGAAGCGCTGTGCGGGCGCTTGATTTCGGGCTAGCCACTGGCCTAAGCCTAGCCTCCACGTCAACTATTTTGCTTGATCTGGCTTGATTTGTTTGCTTGCGTGTGTTGATGCTGAAAAAAGAGGTTGGCTCCCCGTAAAGCGGCCTCTGTGATATGTCGATTGTGCAACAGTCGTGATTGCTACCAGGGCTTCAATGCCGAGAAGATACCTACACCGGTAAAAATTTCTAGTTATTTGGCTGGAGACAATTGGGCGTTCGGCGCTTATCAATTTTGTCTCGTATGTTCTCGTCATTTCACTTCGAAAGGCGAGAACTTTACGTTTTCAGTGCACCTGGCCTCCACAAACCATATTACTAGTTCGCGTTTCCACTATGCCTCATGACACCACTCACCCACCTTGCTCGAGGATGCCATGCGAAGAAAATATATGACCAGAAAAGCTAAAAGCACTGAATATTCATTTTGTTGAATTTTTGACACTCAGGTTGCTTT